>JABUQX010084711.1:0-30000 GCA_015478945.1 Trachelipus rathkii | reverse complement strand
GTGTACGGTTCGGCCTAACTTTCTCAACTTTCCTAAAAATATATACTTAATCAGGCTCAGCCGATTTCCTTTTTCTAAACTCTACCTTTGTTTGGTTGTTATTTACTTTACGAGCACTAATTTGCTCGTATTGGTCTTTTAATTGATATATACATTTGTTATACAATTTGCAAAATTTTGTAGCAAGACATGGCTGCGTGTTGTCGATGATTATTTGAGGAAATGATAATGGCGACAGCTTGGAGGCGATGGTCTTAGTATCTAACGAACTACACTTAATTTATTAACATTGGGTGTGTTCCAGTCTGCAGTTTCAGCTCTGGTAGTTAACTTCTGTTAGTTCAGCCTCTGTATAGATGTTCTTTCACTTCCACAGAGAGTTACCGTCGGTTTCACATAGCCCCCTGCAGAGGGTTGAGAGCCTGGGGTTGCTCTTTGGGTCCGGTGCGGAGTGGGGGGCCGGTTAGCGGTGCGTCTGCGCAAATGACGGCTCTGCTCGATGCTCTCTAGACGGACGGCGGTGCAAATTCCAGGCAAGAGGGTGAGAACGAGAGCGTGGATGTTGGAAGGTGCAGGAGCTGTGGACGAGAAGGGCGACGAATAGGCCGGAGGGAATGGGACTATCGAGTACGGACCTGTGCGAGAGGCATGGCAGGGAGGTGGTGGAAATAGGAATGGGGACGGTTGAGGGGGAGAGGAGTGAAAGAAGAGGATCTGGGTCAGAGGAGGAGTGGTGGAGATGAAGAGTCAGAGGGAGATGAAGGAGAAGAAGAGTCGGGAGGAGATGAAGGAGGTGGGACACACTCTGGTAGCAGGGATAAAAGGATGGTGTTCCAAAGGAATCGGAATAGGTTTTGGAACAGTCCGAATTGTTTTGGACGTCAGGAGGATCGCCTCAAAAATAGGGCATGTGTTTTTGAGACGATCAATTTGATTATTCGCTTTTACTTTCGGTGCCGAGTCGGACGTTGTACCTTGAAGAACTTCTCTTCGAAGTCTGACTGGGAAAGGCCCGTCGTACTTTGGAGTTGGAGAGGAGAACGGTGAGAGTCATGCATCACTAAAACATGGGTAGGAAAAGAAATCTTTCGGAATGTAAGAGTGCACTTTTTGCTGGCGGGTCGGAGTAGTCTTCAGGAGAGGGCACAGCGTTTCAAACGGGTGAGGTACAGGGTGGGATCAGCAGTTAGGGAGGGAAGAGATTGAGAAAGAGAATCGGAAGCTGAATACTGTCAAGATCCTTGGGTCTTTTACGGATTGCGTTTACGGCGAAGTATACCAGTAAATTAAGGGGAGAGCTTCCGTCCAATGTTCTGGTGTTGTGAGGTGTGTCATCGAGTAGAGACTCTTAAGCTGGCGGTGGAATTTACAAATCCACGTTCAGATAGGAGTGCGAACTGTTGTATGGATCTTTGCAGAACAAGCAAGCGCATCAAATCTTTCAAGGAAGGATCGAAACTCGCGACCGTTGATGTCGTGATCGGAGAGAGGAATGCCAACCGAGAGATCCACAAGCAATGGGACAAAAGGAAAGCTGTAAGACAAATTAGATTCACCTAGTAGCCAAAAGAGAGTGGGATTAGCTTCCGCGGCAACGGTGACCTATCAGTACAGGTGAGGATATATCGCATTGCCATGAGAAAGTGGAAGAGGTCCAACAATGTCGAAGTAAACTCTCTCAAAAACCGGTGACCAGGAGGCAAGAAAGTGCCTAAGGGGGCTTTAGTATGTCTTTGCACTTTAGAGCGCTGGACAAGCCATACAGGCCGCGACCCAATTCGTTTACGTCGGCGTTAACTTTCGGCCACAAAACGAGCCGTTAGCAGTATTTGCGTTGATAGCATCGATGCCAGGGTGTGAGAGCGAATGGAGGTTGCCGAAGACTGCCTTTCGAAGAGCATTTGGTACGAAAGGAGAGGATGGCACTCGCTCTGACGCTCGTCACGCACGCCTCTTCTCTTTGCCGGAAGATTGAGCATTTGCAGCGTGTAGAGAAGAGTCCTGCTGAGATCGTCATATTGGTTGGGTCCATGGCTTACGTGGCCATGGCCCGTAATCAATGCTCGAGAGCCTGGGAGAAAGAGCATTGATTTCAAGGCTCCAAGAAAGGGCATCAGTTGGTGAATTAATCCACTTCTGCAACGTCTGTACGTCATGTCGCGTAGGTCAACTGGAACACCAAATTCGAGTGACGAGATTCATCGGGGGAGTCTTTCGTGCGATGGAAGCCATACGCAAACGGCTTTATTGCTTTTATGGTCGGTACAGGATATGGACTCCCCCGACTTTACCCATAAAGTACCTAAAATGGCGACAGTAGCTACATGAAGCACGCCCGACGAAGGCATTACCTTGTTTCAGCGGGTTTGAAGCTTGCGCGAAAGAAGCAAGTGGGCACCATTCACCCTTTTGGAATCTGGGCTTGTATGCTACCGCTCCCGACATCGATCGGATGGCGTCCAGGCTATGCACTCGCATCGGTCAGGTGCTAGAATCCGTGGCGGGTCGGACTATGAAGAGCGGCGGAAGCGAGGCCCTCTTTGGAAGCCTCAAAGCACGATCTTGCTCGGAATCATTGACTTTTAGTGGTTCGTTCTGCTTTCTCGTTGTTTAGGGCCGAATCGAGTGACTGATATAAGAGCGGCCTAAGGGGGAGGGCAGCCGCTGATTTTCAGAAACCTATGAGTAGAAAAGTTGATCATTCTTCCAGAGGGTTCGACGAAGTGCTTTTTGATTTTGGGGGAAGAGGGGAAGAAAGGCGCGGATAGCGGCGACAACGAGTCTACAGAAGGCAAATATACCCCTCAGGCCAAGACTTGTTCGTGTGAACCCCAGGAAACGTTAAGAGACGGCGCTACGATACATACGCACTTGGTAAGGATTGAGACGAATATACCTTTGTCTATCAATCCAACCCTCACGAGCGTACTAGGTGATCCACATGTTCTTGCAGGAAGAAGGAGCGAGCGACATAGACTATCCTAAATATAATGCAAAGGTCAACAGGAAGACCACGGAGAGAGGGATCAATGATCTCTGGATAGGATTGGGGCTTGCTTTTAGCCGAATGGCATTCTCGTGTACTCAAAGAGGCTAAAGGGTGTGATTACAGCTGTCTTGGGAATCTTGGGAACATCCTCCGGGGCTACAGGTATATGGTGGTAGGCTCGAATTAGGTCCAAAAAAGAAAAAATGGTGTTGCCCCGCCAGATGGGAGGTGAAACTTTGTATATGCGGCACAGGGTACCTATCCGGCAAATTTTGCCGTGGAAAGTACAATCACACACACACAACAGGGTTTCCATCCCCGCAACAGAAATCGTGGTGCTTAGGGACATGTGTAGAGGAGAAGAACCAACAACTCATTGATGGGCGCACGATGCCAAGAAAATTGTAACATGTGAAATCAACTAGCTTGGCGGCCTTGAGCTTATCGGAGTGGAGGTGACGACCTCTGCGCAGGTGGTAGGGCCGGGTGGTGGTCTATACATACTAGAAATTTATCCGCTCAATCAGATATGCTTAAGAGGTGTACTCTGAAATAGCAAGGATTGCAATACAGTAAAGTCCTTCTGCCAGGATAGTAAGGAAGGGAGCAGGGGCGAAGATGGCGGAGCAATGCGGGAAATAGAGCACTTTAGCTCAGAAGAACGGAGGGAAACCGTGGAGTAAAGAGAAGTATCACGCGTCAGCTAGCACGTCTATTCGAAGAACTAGAACAATAAAGAATTGAATGAGACAAAAATCGCGCCGAGGATGGGCTGTGTCACTTCAGCAACGAGAAAAACCCATGAAAACTGGCAGCGGAGAGACAGATCCAACGTACACAATCGCTCTCCATATACCGGGATGGAAGAGCCATTAGCAGCGAAAAGTTGACGACCAGGAAGGGGGACGGAGGAGTCCTGAGAAGGGTTGTTGGGTAAAATCGAAAGGCTAGAGCCGGAATCGATCAAGAAGGCAAGTTTAGAGGACTGATCGTAGATACGAAGAACATCCTGCGCAGTAATAGAAGAAGAAAAAGAGCCAGCATCTCCCGTCGCTCCTACGACGGGATGGCTGTCGAGTTTCCCTGATAGAGAGGGCAGGATGGATCGCATTTCTTGGCATCCATGCCGAAAGTATGGTGATAATAACAGTACCCATAAGGATACTGGCGCTGGCGTGAGGAAGAAGCAGAAAGTGAACGAGGACCGAGAGAAGGACAAAAGTTGGAAGGAGTGGGATCACGAGAGCGAAAAGTGTTATTATTATTTGCCGCAGTAAGGGAGAGGAGACGAACGTGGGCGTTTTTTATTCGGCATGCAGTTTGAGAAGCCGAAACCCTCGAGTAATCCAGAGCTGCGAGGGAAGAGGTTGTACTGCGTAAGCGTGAGAGTAGGAAGGTTGGGGTGGGTGAGAATAAGGGGTTGAGCTGGATAGGTGGCAGAAGGCGGTTGAGGAACAGAAGGGGAGGAAGAGTATGCGGGAGGCGTTGGTAGGTACTGGGAGAATGTGTTTAGTGGTTAGGTGATGTTGTATAAAATGGTTGAGGGTCGGGGAGAGTTTGAAGAGTAAGGAGTAAACAGGGGACGGCGAGGTCGGTTTGGGGAACCTATAAGAGCATCCATCGTAGGGAGAAATATTTTCTGTCTGCTCTGTGGGGCGGAAAATCCAGTGATGAGGACACACGTCGGGTTTATTGAATTGTAGTACGCCTTGTGATTTCGGGCAGTGACATCTTCTGGTTAGGAAGAGGTGCGAATTATTTTCTCTTGTACCCGTAATGATGGAGTGGCCAGCCCAAACAACACAGCATCCCTACCATCAATTCCGGATGGTACGTTCTGGGGCCCAGTGAGATGGGCCCAAGCAGAGTTTCCACAATTAGATTCCTTTCTCCTGGTGGGAGCAAGCGGCTCAATTAATAAGGTCTTTGAGCGGTTGTAAGGGTTTGTAGAGTTTCTAGTTGTTGCCAGGCCAGGGCCATCCCTGATTCTGAGAAGGCAAGATTCTGGATAGAACGCATTTACAACTGCTCGAAAATCTCTCTTCTCGTCTTCCGATGGTCAGCGGAGCGCGACTCGGCGAGAGATCAATCCAAGAGTTCTCGGGATTGTTTACGAGAAGGGTTGCAATGGAATGCTCGCGAGAATGATCATGACGAAGACGTAGAATTGGAGAGCGAGGAAAGAAAAGAAGGAAAGATGTGGAGGCGAGCGGAGGCACTAATAACGGCCGAGGGTGGAACAATCAAAGATAATATACAACCTGGGAGCTAGAAGCCAAGGTTGAAAAATGAGGCCTGTTGCGATATGAAGTGCCAAAAGGGTACTTTAAAAAAAAAATTTAACACAAATTTTGTTTAATTTTATTTGGAGTGGTGTAAGTTTTAGGGTATCTCATTGCACAAGTAGTGTGGCTATAACCGTGTTAGGATCCACGACAGGGGCGATAATAATATAATCAATAAGAATATGTAATAATAATAATAAATTAATTAATATTTAATCAATAATAATAATTAATTAATAATATTAATAATTAATGAGATAAATAATAGAATAAATTAATAATATAATATAAATAATAGAGTAAATAAAATAAGATAAATAATGAAGTATAATAAAGAATATAATAATAATCATAATATATAATTGGATACAGGTTACGTGGATCTGTATGATTCAGAACTTTGCCAAGGTAGGGGTCCAACTGCTAAGGATTTGGTGTCGGAACAGGCTGGTGGCTGTTGCCGCTGCGACTTCTTTTGAGGCTGTTACGAAGGGCTTGAGTGATTTGATGCAGGAAAGAGGCTGGTGCTGTAGCCGCTGCGACATTGTGGGGTCTAATTTAAGAGAGAGAAGAAGGCATAACACAAGTGGGTAAATCTACCGTTAAAAACATAAAAAAAATAAATGTTTTTCCTTTTTTTTAGTATGTTATGTTCAGCGAACAAATGATTGGAAGGATTTTCTGTTCTTTGTGGTCTTGGGTTGTTCTGGCTCTCGTGGCCAGTGGGGAGCGCCAATCTTCAAGATTCTGGGATCCATGTAGAAAGCTGGTCATTTTGAGTATAGGCTAGTAATGACCGCTTTTTCTAGATTAAGAGATGAGAGAATTGCATAGTGAGTTTCATTCTTTTTTTATTTTCAATAATCCTCTTTTTAAACATAATATTCGGATCAGGTAAAAAAGATAACAATTATAAATAATAACAAGGGAATTAGAAACATTGTAAATCCTAGTTATTCTATTCCTAACAAATGTTCATATACTGCATTGTAAGATATCGTACATGAATATTAATGGAATTTATGCAGTAGTAGAACCCGTCACTCAATGATTATCCATTACTCCATACACTAACCCTTGGACACTACATCACACATCAGGACACTTCGCCACACATTAATTCACCACACACACACACACACAACACAACACACACACACCACACACACACACATATATTAATTAATAAGGTTTTTACGCTTGAACTTTCATATTTTGCTATGAACTATTTTTTGATTGAACTTTCCTATGATTTAAAATGTATGCTTCTGGAGACTTTCTTTGCTTTAGCGATATATTTTTAGTTTGGCCAACGCCTGAAGGCATGTTTTTTTGAACTTTGAAGCGAGGGCTTTTTCTGGGACTTATAAAAATGGATCTAAGTAAAAATTCATGCCTGTGTGCGAGTTTTTGTAGCAAGTGCTTATTGGGGATATTTATCAGTTCTACTAATGAGAATATAGAGTAACGGTTAAGTATGTTATTTTACTCTAAACAATAGTTTCTATAGTTCAGGTAATATGAAGGTCTTTTTTTAATATAGAGATGGGGTTAGATTCCCACGTCAATTGGCTGGTATTGTTCTTACTTAACTCGCTCTCCTACTCCAGCTCCTAGAAAGCCTGGTTTTGGTTGGGCTTTTCTCTTTGGCCGGCACTTGGGAAGATTTTATTATTTGCTCTGACCTAGAATTATCCTGGACAACTACTTACCGATGTTAAGGCCTATAATTTACAAGGCGAATCATACCAAGATATTATTATTTGGAATTTGATTTAAAAACACGATTATTTTTTTATATAAATCTTTGTATACAGATGTTTTTTTTCTTTATTTGCTTAATTATATGCTCCTCTCTATTTTCCATCCAAGTGACCAATCATCTCACCTAAGTGTGCAGTATTCACTCAACTGTTCTAAATATATGCGTACATTAGAAAGTAATCTGCCAAAAGCATTTCTAATCTAATATTATATATATATTTGGTGTATATGTACGGATATACTATAATATAGTAGGGATAACTTATATGGTACTATTATTATATAGTAAGTATTATATCTATATATATATATATATAGGGTATATATCATATACTCTTAATATTAAAAGTTGCCTATGGTCGCTTTGTTAACTTCTATGACTAGAGGAGAAGAGGAGCAGGAGAAGAGAGAGAAAGGAGAGAGAGAGAGAGAGAGAGAGAGAGAGAGAGAGCAGAGAGAGAGATGAGAGAGAGAGAGAGTAGAGAGAGAGGAGAGAGAGAGAGAGAGAGAGAGAGAGAGAGCAGTAATAAAGGTCTAAAATATCTTAACCTTTTGGGCTGATACTCTTCTGTGTCTACTCTATTCACCTCCTCTCTTGGGCCTGCACGTAACCCAAGGCCCCACTCTGGGTTAGCATATGTATAACAGTTATGCGACTGTTATTCCCATATTGTTGCTAAATATGATCTAAGAAGTTCTTAATTCTAACACTTTGAGTTCGAACAGCTTTGCCCTACTTTCACCTACTTTGCCTCTCTCCATACTGCTATGTGAGGCGCATGCCCACTAAGGTTGGTATGTGGAAATAACAGGCTATCCCAAAGCCGTTATTTCCCACATTATAACTTAAAGATACATGCAACACTTTATCTCCACCTAGTTTTCTCCTTACTCTAGCCTCCAGACCCTAAGTTTGGCTAATTGCTTGAAACGCTATTTAAGCCTACCGCGCATTTTACTTTGGCATGCATGAACACTTCACTTTGTTTTACTATTTACTTCCTACTAGACTGTAGGCATTCTTTTTGATACGCTATCCAATCTAATGCGCTTTTGTTGTAACATCATTCTGAAGTTCAGCTTTAGGCTTAACCGACTAGTGTAGGTTTGCCTAACTTTGCTCTAATTTACCTTAAAATGTACTTAATAGGTTACCCCTTTTTCTAAAACTCACCTTGTTTGGTTGTTATTACTTTATTAGCACTAAATTGCTCGTATTGGTATTTTAATGATATAAATTTGTTATAAATTTGCAAAAATTTTGTAGAAGCATGCTGCGTGTTGTCGTGGTTTTGAAAAATGATAATGCGACAGCTTGGAGGCGTGGCTTAGTTCTACGAAACTACAACTACATTTAAACATAGGGTGTGTTCAGCTCTGCAGTTCAGCTCTGGAGTTTAACTCTGTAGTTCAGCTCTGTATAGATGTTTTTTCCACTTCCACAGAGAGTAACTCTCCACACCTTCAATACCTAGTGACTCTAATTTGAACATGTTTTCTAAATTACGATGAAAAGAAATTCCGGTTAACCTGCAATTGATTTTGATTTAGATTTTGATTTTGAATATGATTATGATTTTGAACAATTGATGGTGGATTTTTAAACTTTTATTTGATTATTGTATATAAAATTAGTAATGTTTCCAAATGGAATAATAGAACCATCTCTTAACTTAAAAGCAGATCCACTCATACATTTAATCAATTCTAGTTGAGGGAAATACTCTATTAAATCAATGCCAATTAAGGCATCCAAATCGAAAAATGAGTTATTAGACACTTTATAGCCAGAATCAGCTAATTTGTAAGATTTATTTCTCAAATTAATTAGAGCCTGATCTACGAACTTAATCTCATAACTTAACTGAAGATCCTCATCAACCAAAAGAGGAAGGGTGAAACAAGACTGGTCCATATATACATCAAGAACAGTCTCTTTCAAACTGCGGGTGGTAACACCTAAATTATGCTAAATAGGTTTTTATATCGCATTGAGTGCTTTGATGATTCTCTACAGATATATTGAGTTTGTTAAGCACTCTTTTAGAAAGGTAGGACCTTTGTGAGCCACAGTCGACTAAGCATCGAACTGAAGCCGAAACTTTACCTCTACCAATCCTTATAGTAATTGTTGGCAACAAATATAAATTGTTGGTACTTTGGCTAAAGCTAAGACATACATTTGTGAGAGTGGAACTTTTCCTTTCCTTACAAAGAGCTGTAATATGACTTCTTTTATTGCAAACTTGGCAACTGAAAGAAAGTTGCTCCTCAAGTCCAGGGCACTGATCTGCAGTATGTTTAGTACTTGAACATTTGATGCATAGATTTATTTCATTACACCTTTTAATTCATAACTCATACGTTTTGATAAACATTGCATTGTCATCCAATGACCTTGGATGAACAAAACTTACTGATTTGAAAACTTTTATTTAGAAGGGAAAGAATTAATACTATGAGTAGCTTCATTTCCACCAACTTCATTAGTATGAGTTTTGAAATTTTGCAAAGCAGAATTGGAATCAGGCCTATTATTAGATTTTAAGACTTGTCCTTTGATTTTCATTAATTTTAAATTGATAATTAGGCTTATCCGAATATTTTTAATAATTTAAATTTTGAATACGTATTATGGGGAGGACTTGATTGAATTTTGACCTTTATATGACTTGACGTTTTAATAATATTTTTAATAACTTCATTATAGCTATCGAATATTTGATTTAAATCAGGGTAATTGGTATTCAACTTGCGAGTAATTTCCTTTACTACCACATTAGGTAATTTTGATAAAACTATGTGACTAAGTACTACTAATCCTGTAGACTCCTCAAGATATTTGAGATTATAACTCTTAAGTTCATATATTAATGTTCTGATATCATTTAAGTAAACCCTTGTCGCATTATATGTTGGATAAAATGAAGGCTTTAAGTGTATTACTTTTTTAATTATTTCATCAATGAGAAAATTTTCGTCTAAAAATTCTTTATCAAGAAGTTCAAGAGCCTTATTATAATTATTGTCACTAATAGAAAAATTCTGAATCAGAGAGTATGCATATACTTTTAATTTATTTTTTAAGCAATGAAGTTTAATGGATTCACTTAAATTTTTCTGTAAATCTAAGGAACTCTTAATTTTGAAATGAAGGTTTTTAATTAAGCAAACTTATCAAGTTTCATTGCCCCTCAAAGAAACACAATCTTAGCTCTTAAACAGATCACTCAAATGAAAGCAGATCCATCTCCCATTTTTGAGGGGTTGAAAACTTTGATCCCCTTTAAATTTTAATTCACTTAATTTTGATTAATTGAGCATTTGACTGAATCTGACTACACAACTCCTTATTATGAAACTCAGGAATGAGGGAGTCAACTTCATTATCATTAAATATTTTTATAATATTTGTATCCTTTTGTTTAATATCTTTTAACAAGGACTCTACTTCCTCTACAAGATCTTTTACATAAACTGCATCTTTATCTTTATTATTGTTACTCTCTGATAATCGAAAAACCTATCGATTTCGCAAAAATAAAATACTATCGATATAATTAATCGAAAAAACTTGTATCTCTGGGTCAGACATTTTCACTGAAATCTTGGCTAGAATGACGCTCAAGGACAATGGAAACCTTGAGAAAGATGACATAATGAAAGATATAGCCTACACCAGGCCAAATTATTTAATTTGAATTTTGAAAAGGTCTATTAGACCAAAAAAAAACTAAAATTTTGAAGTTGAAAGTGATCTAGGCCTAGAATGCCTAACTTTGAAATTGAATTTTTTGAGGAAAAATGAGATATGGCCTACCACCAGGCCAAATTATTTGATTTGAATTTTTGAAAAGGTTTAGAAGACCACAAAAAAAAAAAAATTTTGAGGTTGAAAATGACCTAGGCCTACTAGGCCTAAGTTTGAGCTTGAATTTTTTTTTAGGAAAACACTAAAAGGGAATGGTTAGGCAATGATGCATTGCTTACCTAACTCTCATACCAAATTTTGAATTAAATACACTAGGACTAACTAAACTTAGGACAAAAACACCAATAGGCTAGTCTCGATAGGCCCACGTGGCTTCTACCGTCTCTAATATTTTCATATGTTCAAATAAACCTTAATTTTAAGTTAATTTTGTACTAATAATACTGTACACAAAATATCATAACTGCTATAAGCCTCGGAGTTGGCTAGATTATAATTTGCAATCGATAGGCACGAGTTATCAAGAACTTGCAACAAACCCGTTCGTTGAGACCAATATAGATTACACAATTGACGAAAATTTAATCTAAAGCAGATTAAATTAATGAACAAAATTCTTTGAAAGATATAATAACTGAAAAATGATATATATGTACAATTGTGTATCTACATTAGCCTTACCTGAATTTGTTGTTTTCAAAGAATTTATGCTCTTTGAATAAGATCTTGATAGCCCTAAAGATAACTCAGCCTTGTGGCTTTTGTAACCTAACACTTAAAAATCTTAATTAGGGTAAATTGATTAGAGAGTAGAAGGTAAATAGAATAGAGATAGGTTGATAGTAAAAATATTTGAAAAGAAATTAAGAAATAAAACAATTTACCTCTATTCCCTTTTACATTTTGATTATTAAAATTTTGATTTCACAAGCATGACTAATTAGGACCACTATTGAATTTGAAGTGAGTCACAGCGTGTGGTAAGACCTTATTGTAAATTTTTAGTGAAATTTAGTGAAAATGGATATCACATGTAGACAAAAATATAAATTCCGCTAAAACTAATAATAGAAGATACCGTATATAGCTAATAGTTTTTATATCCTAAAATAAAATACTAAAATAAGCAAAATAGAAGAGATATATGAGGAAGTATATAATAGTTTTTATAGAACTTTAATTCATAAAAGAAATTATTACAAGCGTGCATACACCCATAAGAAGGTTTGGGGCAATCCCAAAATACATGCAGGCCTCGGAGAGAATCCTTATTACAGGATGAGGCTATTTTTTTCCAACCCATACAATTTTGGCGTATAAGACTTTATTCCCATTTACTTTAGGGTTCAAACCCCATGTGATATGAATTAATGCCCTAGCACTAACTAAGAGTAAAATTATACCTAGCTGGTCACTTTAAAAATATAAATCAGTATTACAAGAGCTCCAATCTTAAAGCCTAACAATCTAGTAGAAGCAGAAAGCCTAATTAGATTCTCACCAGAAACTCCAAGTTTAAGCTTTAATGAAAATAAATTAATCTAATATGTACAGGATTTATGTATGGAGCATCTAATTTAGCCAAATAATCACATACAAAATCTAATTTGTTTGGGAGGCACTTTTAGCACTTGAAAACTTAGGCTAGAAGAGTTTTTTGCAAAATTAATTTCAATTGATGGAACAGACTCTTTGCTTACAGTATGGGTTGTATCATAATTTATATATTGCAAAAGCCATAAATTTGAAACAATCTTCAACAAATAGCTACTTTACAAGTTAATTCAAATTTAAGGCAGCACACTCCAAGTAACAAGGAAACTTCAACAAGCTATAAGGTGAGTAATAAAATAAATTCAAATAGCATAAGCTAATAGGAATAATTAAAATAGACGTCTTTTAAATTACTTAGGAAAGTTATTGGAAATTCTTTGCAGAATTTTCCGAAAGGTGTAAATAGAACAGTTTGTGACTGTTCCTTCAAATTGAGACGTCTATTCAATTATTAAATCTAGCTTAATAAAAAGTTTAAAAGTTTAAAATCAATAATACAACTCACCTAAGGTTTATGATATAGCTTGATAATTAGTTGTTTCCTAAGTAATTTACTTGGGATTGTGCCTTTTTATTGAAGGCTTTATTAGTTAAGGTATAGGTAGTTTGTTCCTAGCTTAGGTCAAGATAAAGTATGCCATACAAAGAGAACTGTTCTAAAACTCAGAATGAGGTTTAGGGATATAAGGTTAGAAGAGGGTTAGAATTCAAAGAATAGATAGAATGAACCTAACAGCCAGGCCAGCCCTGCTAAAGTCAGAATATAAAGAGTTAGGACTAGCTCGGCGCAGTAGAACCTCAGTCTAAGTTCCTCAGAACGATTTCCTCTATAAATATTAAAAAGGCAAGAATATCTGTCCTAGCTAAAAACTAAGTTTATTAAACATTTAATAAAATATACTTATCGATAATTAGTTTGTTCCTAGCTTAGGTCAAGATATAGTATGCCATACAAAGAGCACTGTTCTAAAACTCAGAATAAGGTTTAGGGATATAAGGTTAGAAGAGGGTTAGAATTCAAAGAATAGATAGAATGAACAAAACAGCCAGGCCAGCCCTGCTAAAGTCAGAATATAAAGAGTTAGGACTAGCTCGGCGCAGTAGAACCAAACCTCAGTCTAAGTTCCTCAGAAAAGATTTCCTCTATAAATAATAATAAGGCAAGAATATCTGGCCTAGCTAAAAAACTAAGTTTATTTAACATTAATAAAATATACTTATCGATAAATTAGTTTTCGTTCCCTAGCTCTAGCGTCAAGACATATTAGTATGCATTAAAGGAGCACTGCTTCTGAAAACTCAGATAAGGTTTAGGATGATATAAGTTAGAAGAGGGCTCTCGTCAGAATTCAAAGAACTAGGATTAGAATGAACAAGAACAGCCAGGCCAGAACCCTGCTAAAGTCCAAACTATAAAAGAGTTAGGACAGTCGCGCAAGTAAACCAAAGCTCCCAGCTAAGTTCCTCGAGTAAACACGATTCCGCTTCCTATACAATAATTATAAGGCAAGGAATATGTGCCTACGCCTAAAAAACTAAGTTATTTAACAGTAAAAAAATATACCCTATCGATTGAAGTTATATCTGCTGATGCTTATTTTTTTAATTTCTTTTCATTATGTTTTTCAACACTTTACATTTTAAAAAAAAAAAAAAAAAAAAAAAAATAAAAATTTTCATCAGACTTGGCTTTTTTATTAGAGCCTGCTCTCGAACAATATTCTTAAAAATCCACGCTTCACTATTGCCTACTTAAATATATATCGCTAAGCAAAGAAGTCTCCAGGAGCATACATTTTAAATCCCGAAGTTCAATCCACACACCCTCCTTGAATAGGGCTTTTCCCGTGAGTGGTGGTGACAACTGTAAAAAAAAAAAAAAAAATCTCCGAAGCCAGCCATAAAAAAATTATTACACACACACATACACATATGATATACATACTTATATACTAATATATATAAGTATATAGATATTATATATAACTGATATTATAATATATACTATATATATATATACTTATATATAATTATATATATAAGAATATTATATATAATATAATTATAAGATATAGATATATATATATGTATATATATACGATATATATATATTGTGGGCGGTACAACCAAGTGCGACCACCCTGATTGAGTCCAAAGCAGCCCCCCTGGGGACGAAACGCCCAAGTTGCATCGCGACCAAACGCTCGACTCTTTCAACGATCATTTCGGTAGTCTTTCAGCTAATGACGGTGGGTTCTTCAAGACACACTTACATCCCCTTCATTTACTTGGTACGCACCGGAGAAGTGCCACGGAAGTGGCACAAACGAACACCAGCCAGCATCCCATCTTCCATTAAAGATTGTTCGCCGTCCGTAAGACAGTTTTCGTGGTGTAGGAGTTTGTTTACCACATCGTTTAACGCTGGGCATTACAGCTCATTCAAGTTTCTTCTGCTAGGCGCTGGCTCTTGTTCGGTCATTCCTGTAACTGCCTGTTACTGTGCTCTCACTGCAGTGCAGAACAACTGCACGTAAGCAGTACAGAGTGGTCGAAGCCTCTCTCAGTGGCTTTAATGCTGCTGCACACCTGGCCCTCATCCTCGACACGCCTGACCAACTGCCTTCCAGGTGCCGCCAGAGCGGAGTGGTGTCGCGCGGCTTTGTCACTGGGAGAAGTTCTGTGGCGTCTGGTGCAGAAGGGGCTGCGACCACCACTGATGAATCCAAAGCAGCCCCCCCGGGACGAAACGCCCCCAATTTCTCTGCGACACGCCTCACTCTCATCAACATCATCTAGTCTTCAGCAAATGAAGGTGGTTCTCAAGACCACTCACTTAACCCCTTCAATATTCATAAAACTTTCATCATATATATTTATATATATTTATACGTTATATATATTTACTAGTATATATATATTATATATACTATTATATAGTAATATATATATACTATATACTACTATATATTAATAATTATATCATATATACTAACATACTTTGCCCTGCCCACCTAATTACGAGGGCCACCTGCTCTCCATTGAAGGCCGCCACCGCCTCCGGGTGGTTCCACAGGTCGAGGAGAGGACAGATATAACAGAAGTCGGCGTGGGGGGCGTCGAGAGCAGAGCACCCCAGAAGGAGGGTGCTCTATGTGCTCTTGGAATTGTGACATCTCGCTGCAGGTGGGGATGTGACATTGCTATTTGAATCTATATGTATCATTGCATAAGGTTGCATTGCAGGTGGTGATCTGATCTGCGTTCCGGGCGAGTGTTCCTTGGGCCTCTTCTGGACAGAGGTATCTTCTCTATGGAAATTTTGAGGTAGGGGTGTTTAATAATTGTTATTGGGCGGTTTTAGATAGTGTTGGTTAGATGAGTATGGATATGTGTAATCCATGACCTATTGGGAGGGGGCGAGGAAATTATGCTGTAAGTGTGTGTAATAGAATTGTGCTGGTGAAAAAGAGGGGCATCTTTAAGTTCTTTGTCGAGGGGCGATTGGGAGAGAGATTGGGTCGACAAGGGTGGGGTTTGGAATACGGAGCTTTTCTGATCAGAATTGTAGTCCCCACCCATCTACCAGGATGTGTGTAGATGGGTGGCAGATGGAGGTTTCGTCGTGTAAAATGTTGGATTGGGTAGTTTTAGTGCATCCATCCGGTGATAATTCTGAGGGCTGTATTTTGAGAGATTGTATTTTTTTGTGTCGTTTTGATGTGCTGGAAAACCATGCTGGTGAGCATACGTAAGATTCGTTCTCAGAAGTTGTTTTATAGCTCAGTGCAGTTGATGGTTGTGTTATATCGCCTGAAGTTTGTTGGGAAAGATTCTGAAGGTGTTTAGCTTTTCGTTAGGGTTGAGGAAGTGATATTATCGATTGTGGTAGCGGAGCAACGTCCCTTGGAGTTGTCATAGGTAAGTCCTAATGTTTATTTGTCGGGGTTTTTGTTTAATGGAAGGGGGGTTGTTGTTCAACATGTGATTATGGCATGGGGAGCGATTGATGCGCGGTCGTGGTTAAAAGGGGGATGGAGGATATTAAGGAGGGATGCCCGGTACAACAGGCCACGATTAAACAATTTTTCTATATAGAATGTAGACATTCTTGGGTCACTGGTTGCTGTCGCTTATTACGTCCCTGGGTGTTTGGGAAAAGAAGGACTGAGTGTCCGTCTGCATAAGTAATACGTTTGGGATTGGTGGTTGCGGGTGGGGCTTTTTTTATTTTCGCAAAGATTTAAGGGGCGGGCAAGTGCCCCGCCTACGCCTAGATATATACTAGTATAATTATATATACTAATATATATAGTATATTATATACTCGTATACTATATAATATATATATATAAACTATATTATACTATACATTATAATATATATACTATAGTATATATTATTCTATATTTACACAAATATATTTCACACTATAGTACAATATATTATATATTATATATAAATATACTATATAATAAAAATGTACTATACTACTATATATATAATATATATATATACTTATATTAGATAATATTTTATTTATAATTCTATATATATAATTATATATATTTTAAATAAACTATATATATATATATTATATGTATGACACGTGTTGCGGCACTGCGGCGCAACTTGTTCGCGGCCGCAATTCGATCGCACATTACTCTGCGGTTGCCGGTTGCGAATGCGCCGCATATATTGTTTGAAATGAAGTTGCGCGGAATTGCTTGCGACGCAATTGTTTTTAAGCGAAAGCACTACACCGCAATCGCAACCGCAAACTTAAAAATATAGAAAATATAAAATTTAATTCTACTCTGGTTTGAAATTGTTTCCAACTCGTAACAAGTTTAGACATGTTTATTACATTATTATTATTACTATTATTATTAATTTTTTATTATATTCTATTATCGATTATTATTATTATCATTATATATTATTCAGTTCATTATATTTAATTATTATTTATATATTATTTATTATTTATATTATATATTATATTTTTATTATTTATTATATTATTTTGATTATTTATTATTACTTTATTATTATTATTTTTATTATTATTCATTATTTTACTTATTTCATGCATATATATCTTAAAATGCCTAATTTTCTCATGCAAAAGTAGTTTTAAAAATTCTGTTTTATTTTATTTTTTCCTTTATATAGTCTTGTCATTTGATGTTAAATAAAAACCAACCAATCAGTATTCATTCTCAGCTTTGTTTTAATGTTTTAGCAGATTTATTCGATATGGAGGTGCAAAGACTTTTGTTAATTTATCATGAACTGTTTTATATATTTCTATTTTGAATGTTATGTTTCTAATACCACTGATGATTGATAGACCTCATCCTCGAACGTCTGAATTAAGAAAGAAACATAAAAAATGTGGAAAATTCTAGTTGCTGTAAACTGCTTTATCCTTATATATATATCATATAATAATACTATATATATATAAATATTATATACTATATATATAACTATATTTATATATATATATATATAATATATTAGTGATATATACTATATATTATATATATCATATCATTATTAATACTATATCTATATATATATCTCATATATATAATATTTAATAAAATGTATTTTATAAATACATATAGTATATATATATAATATATATATATATATATATTATAAATATATTGTAAATATTGTATACTATAATCATATATATATATATTATATATTAATACTATATATATATATACATATATATATATACTTACTATATATATAATATATATATATTATAGTATATATGATTATTATTTCTGGCACTTTGATCTGGCCGATTGGGGCCTTGCAGTTGCGTTCTACGCAGAAAGCGTATAATGGAATGACTGCTTCTGACCTGGTGGACGCTTCGGGCTTCTCCGATAAGTGGACGAAGCTGTAACTTGTTGATTAGTAGTGGCAGTTTCATTCTTCTTCGACTAACTTCTCTCTCATCCTCATAATCCTATGGTTCATCGTGCTGCTTCTGGTCATTCAGGCTAGAGACAGTAAAAATGCTTATCGGGGGTGGAAAAATCTCTCGCTCTTCTATCACTCTTGCCTAATTTTCATTTCGCTAGAATCGTGTTGCAGACTGAGTTACTCTTTGTCGAGCAATCGGCTTTCATCAAAGAAAGTGCGTTCTAACCTCTTGATTCTGCCTACTGACATGAATCTTCTGCTGCCTCTTGCCAAAACACTCTACAACGTCTGTAAATCTGTCTTCCTCCTCTTATTCTATCTGTTGGTTCGTTCTAATTCTCCAACTTAAAAGGAAAATCTCTTCGGCCGGTCCTCATTTGTCCTCGTAACTCAAACCCTAGACGATCTGATGTACTTCCTCCTCCTCCTTACCTTCCTCTTGCTCAGGATGTCCTATGCCAGTTGCCCTGTTATTATATTTGATCGGGTGCATGCGCTCCTGAAATCTATGAAGGTACGGAAGGCGGGTGGCGTCCGACAGGATGGGCATTCCTCCTAGTTGTTGATGAGTATGCTTCTGACCTGACCCCGTCCTCCTCGTGTCACATACATATATTCTTCTATGTCTCAATACGTAAAACTTCCCTCAGTGTTGGAAGCACGCACATGTCGCAGAACCTGTCTCGAAAAAAAGGGAAGCGCTCTACCTCTTCTAACCTATCGCCTATAGCTCTCACTTTGGTATTCTACTAAGATCTTCTGCACAACTCTGTCGTCGAAACTCTCCTTTCTTGACCTGCTGGAAGCTCATTCACTTACTCGTTCTCCCGATCAGCCAGGTAACCGGCTTTCGGAGCCTCGAGGCTACTGCGATTATAGCTTTTCTATTCTAACTGATTTATGGTCTTTCGCCGCTTAGGAATTACGGAAGAGACTCTTCGTGTCGTGCGGGCGCTGACATACTCCAAGGCATTTGGACCGGGGTATGACACGAAGCTCTATCTCAGCAGAACTGGCTCTCCAAAGCTCTCGCTATCATCTTTCTACTCAGCATCCTCAGCGCCCATACAAGCTCAGTATCTCGCACATCAGTCACCTGGATCGCGATCTTTTTCTCCTCTCTTTAGCTTACTGTATGTCTTAGTTTTCTTTCAAATCACCAATATTCGGCTGTCTTTTATCTGTCAAAATGTGTGTTCCATCAGGTTTACTGTCCTATCTCCTACTTGATTGGCCTACCTTTTCATTAATGAATTCTCACCTGCACATCTACCTCTATCCACTCGTATGCCCGATGACCGACCCTTCTCATTCTTCAAACTCATTTTCAATCTTCTCCTTCCTTTACTTACTTCACATATTGCTTCTCGTCTTAATCTTCTCGTTTCTGAGTCTCGATGATGTCGCAGATAGAATTTCGCTGGCTGGGGGCGTCTCAACTTGTGAAACTATCATTATTTAAAAACCAATGCTCCTACAAATCTCCCTCTCTAAAACACCTTCTATTTTCTAGCGTCCTTTCGACGTTCCTCGTCTCTCCTTGTGACAATAAAAATCCTTGCCTATAACAAAACAAAAAAAATGTTTGGAAGCGAAAATCCATCGGTACTAGGGCTGCCTCAAGAAACTGAGAGTTCGATTTAGGCGTTGCGAGACTCTTTTTCTCTTCGCGGTTGCTCCAGCTATACAGGGGCCTCATCCCCCCTTGTATGGAGTACTGCTCTCATATCGAGGGGGGGGGCTCTGGCTACCCAGCTTCTTGGTGGGTTGAGGCCAAAGGCCAAAAGCTATCAAACTGTTCTGCACTTCCGAGTTCACTTGGACCCTTTATCCTTACCGGCGCGATGGTGCTTTATCTTTTCTTCATGGGTACCGCAGTGGCAGGTGCTCAAGGGAGCTTATCACTCGTACCACCAACTTTACGACGCCATCGTAGCAAAAAGGGGTTGCTGTTTCGGCGCCATGAGTTTTGTTCTGATTCATTTCTGGTAACTAGGCGTTTTCGCTTGCGGGTGTCTTCCTTCCATTCCTGCCACCTCTTTCTGAGCAATTCTCTCCCATCTTCTGTGTTTCCTGCTGAATATAATCTATCTCACTATGAATACTGTGTCTGTGCACATCTGGGTAGTTTGCGTTAGTTGATGAAGTATCTGAGGTGTGCAACACCCCCTCCTTGAATTAGGGCTCTGCCCGTGACAAACATTTTTTAACTGTTAAATATATTATAATACTATATATATATATACTATACTTTATCTATATATACTATATATAATATATATATATATATATATATATACTATATATACACTATATTGAAGAAATAATCTTATATAGTAATATATATATATATCAGTATATATATAATTTTTAATTCAAAGCTTTCATGAATATTTGCATTAAGTATAAGCTTTCTTGGAGTATCATCACTTTTAAGATCCACATCGCATCCTCATCCTCTTTAAGATCCGCATCCGCAAACAGGCAATTTTTGACATCCGGTCCATCCTATAATAATATAATTTATATATAATATATATAAATATACTATATATATAATATATATATATAGTATATTATATACTATAAATATAATATATATACTATATATATATATATACCATAATTATATATAAGTATACTATATATAATATATATAATATATATATATTATTAATTACTATATATATATTATTTGCTGCGGAATTATTAATTTCTCTTGCTTTTCTAGTATATAAGTACAATATTGCGGGTTGCGAATTTGCGGTTGCGACCGCCAATTCGCGGTCTACCGCAATTGCGTTTGCTGTTTGATCGCAATTATTTCTACGAGTTGCGATTGCATTGCGCCGCATTTATTTTTTGGGTTGCGGCCCAACACGATTATAAGTTACTTATATATAATATATATTAATATATATATATATTATATATATATATAAATATATATATTATAATTATATAATATATAAATATATATTATATACTATATATATATATATAATATCATATACAATACTATATATATATATAGATACATATATAATAATATAATATATAGTATATATATAATATTCTAAAAGTAATTATATACTATATATAGTATATAGTATACTATACTAGATATTTATATAATATATATAATGATATAATAATAACAATATATATATTATATATAGTAACATATATAAATATAACTATATATATAAATACTAATTATATAATATATATATTAAAATATGTATAAGTTATATATATATATACTATATATATATAATATATATAAATATATTATATATATACTTATATTATTTATATATATAATATATATAATATTATAACTATATTATTTATATTATTCATATATGCTGTATTATATATTATATATACTATCGATACTATATAGTATATAGTATATCAGAGCTTGGGCGTTATGCGCCCACAAAGTTTGCGCCATGCGCCTACCTGCGCTTGGCCGCACTATCAATCGTAGGCCGCAAAAGCGCATAGGCGCAACAATTTTTAAAAGGCGGATAAGCAAGGCCACAGCCAGTTCTGTTTTGCCGCCTTAGCCGCGCTACTGAACAGAACAAAGCATTTTATATACCCTTTAAAAGTTAGACTTTGAAGCTTGGCAAACTGTATATTCTAAAAACCAGTGAAAACCACTATATTATATAATATACTATAGCTATATAATATATATATAACATATATATATTACTATATATATATTATATATACATATATATATATATAATAATACTCAATAATATATATAATATATATCAATATAATATAATATATATATATATTACATAAATATAACTTATATAAATATATATACCTATATATACTAATATATATATAATATACTATATATATATTAATATATATATATATATCTAAAATTTTATATTATATAATATATAACTGGTTCAGTAGTTCTTAATTACAAATAATTGGCAACTTTGGCTCTGAAGATTTTCAACTTTCTGCAGCGCTCGAGCTGAACCTCCTGGGGGGAACATGGAATCACAGACAGGAGGAGAAAAGGACGTCGTAGAATATAGTTTACGGTGGTTTAATACAAAAATTAAAAGTTATGTTTTTCTCCTTATAAAAGCATGCTTTTATCGCACTAAATTTTACTTTGCAAATAAATTTAGCGAACATCCACCAGCCGGTGAAAACAATTGATAGTGCGCCATAGGGCGCATAGGCGCATAGGCGCATTGATGTGACAAAAGTATAGGGCGCAATAGGCGCCTAAGCGCCCCCTTCACACTAGGTCCGGCGGCATAGGCGGATAGGCGCAGGCGCACTCAAAAATTATAGGCGCCACGCCCAGCTCTGATTAAATAATATTATATATATAACTATACTATATATATCATTAAAGATATATAGATATATAGCTTGTTTAACGTGAGGGTATATATTTGAGAAGTAATAAATATAATAATATGATAAATATATATATATATATATATATAATAATATATATATATATATATAATAATTATAATAAATATACTATATCATATATATAGTTATAATATAGTATATATATATAACTATAAGTATATATATATATTATATATAATGCCGGTTTAATTTTGTTTGTCTGGCTGGATCTTGCAGTGTGGGCCGTTGTGTTTGTGAGCCAGGCCCGTTTGTTTTGAGCCCCAGGCCGGTTCGCGGGCGATGGGTGCGTGGGGTGTGCTTGGCGGTTGCACGGCCCTCCTATCGCGCCCGCATTTCCATCCCGCCGCCGGCCTCGGTACCTCCCCGCGTCATAGTGCTGCGCATCCTGACGCGAGTGGTTCGCATCAAGAGCGGTCGTAGAGAGCAGAGCATCGAGCTATGCGCTCTGACTGCACCAAGCCGCTGGTAGCTAGCTGATCAGCGGCCCCCTCGGCACTACGCATCGTGTCGCTCGGGCGAGATCTCATCTTACCAGAACTCGGGCTGGGCGCCATGCGACTGCCCCTCCGCCACAGCGCTGAGTCCGTCCGCCACTCTATTTGGACTAGCGTCGCAGACCCGCCCCCAAAGTCCCCATTCTTTATGCCGCCTCGTGCGGATCCGGGCTTCCTAGCAACCATAGACACTATTGTCCTTAGGTGTCCGATCTCGGGCCCGCAGTGTCATATCTCGGTCATAGACCCCCTCCGGGTCGTGTATAGCCAGACCATAGATACTGGGCTCGCCGCCTTACCACATCGCACCTCCGCGGAAAAGGCACTAGCCGAGGGGCTGCATAGCTCGTCAGGCGCTGTGACTCATCTAATCTCTTCGCGAGCTAGAATCGATCAGAAGCCGCAGGATCATCAACAAGTCGCCCCAATATTAGCCCGTTGGGGGTCATCACGAGGCCCTAAACATGACGACTCATCCATTAGCGATTCTCGCCGAATTTTTCCTCCGATACTCTTTGCTACGGCCCCCACATAAGGAACGACCGGCAAACCTGCCACTGCCAGGCCTGTCGTTTACTGTCCCTTCCAAAACTAGTCCTCCGCAAAGTTATATATATAATAATATATTTATATATACATATTATATATAATGTATATATTATATTATTATATATATAATATTAATATATTATTATATTATCTATATATATATATTATAGTATATATATATATTCTTGTATTATTATATATATGGCGTAGGCGGGGGGGCAGGGGACACTTGACCCCTTAATCGTCTGCGAAATAAAACTGAACTTAAGAGTTTGCCCAGACTAAACCGTTTTAAGGTATATTAGTAGTAAAACTAAAAAAAAAAGGATATATCAATCGATAGTATCTGAAGGAGTAATACTAATTACTAACATATATATAAAATACATTTTCATAGTTCTTTAATGGTGAGTTTTCGTTTTCCAGTTGTTTGAAGTCGAGCTGTGCGGCTTCTAATTAAGCTAGTTTTCAGACCAGACTATTCTCCGCTGGACATCTCTCATGCAGTATTGCTCGATTAGCATTTTGGGGGCTGATAAAGTCTGTCTAATTTATATAATATATCTTATTATATAATTATTATATATATATAAGAATGTATATATATTATACTTATAGTATATATATATATTAACCAGCTAATATAATCACGTATATAGTTATATAATATAAATACTAATATAATATATATATATATATATATATATATCATATATAATAATATATATATATATATATATATTATATATATGAATATAATATATATATATATATATATTATCATATATATTATAATAATAGGCCCTATTATATATCACTCAATCCTTTCCCCCCCATAAAAATACTGGAGTCTGATCTGCTTCGTATATCATATATATCATAAATATTCATTAACTATATATATATATATAATATAATTAAATATATATACGTATATATATATATATATATACTATAATATGCAGTATCCTTACAAGAGCGACCTGGGCAATCGCCCTGGGCCCCGCGCCCCGCGCCTTAAAGCGGCCCGCGCTTGAAAGGGGCTCGCCGCATGCAGCAGGCTAACAGATTTAACGCCCCATATCGCAAGAGCGCGCAATATATATATAGTATATATATATATATATAAAAATCTATAGTCATATATACTCCGTACTACTACATTATATATATATATATAATAATATAAATATATTATTGTATATATACAGTATTTAATTACATATATACTATATTATTATATAAAATAGAACGACGCAAGCTTATTATATCATAATTATATCATATATCTTAATCATAGTATATTATATCCTATCAGTATATATATTATAGACGTATAATCTATCATCTATATATATATATATATTATATACTATGATCTATTAATATTATATACTAATATATTTATATATATATACAAAAAATTTTATAGTCCAATTCCAGTTGATAGACTTACACTCGAACAAACAATCTAACTGACATACAACAACCCCCCTAAAAAAAAGGGTAAGAAAAGGAAAAAGAAACAAGGACTTAGCACTTGTAATTTGTGAGATATTAAAGAAGGGGGGGAAAGGTTCCGGCCACGCAACGTGCCGACACTTCCCTGCTGTCTCTTCTTCAGATCGCCAGATAAAAAAAAAAGGTAACATGAACAAGCGAAAATGAACAATCCAGGAAGTAACCTACGAATAGTCAAAAAATATTGGTGGGCGGGCGTTATCGAGAGACTAATACAATATTATTACATCTTTTATTCAAACATGAAATACGCTATGACATAATGGGAAATTTTAGTAAAATATATCTTTTTGTCATTAATGTCTCAATAGACTCATAAATATAAACAAATATTACATTTGATATACACAAATATAAACATAAATATAAACAAATATAAACAAACAAAAACAAAGGTTACTTCCTGATTTTCATTTTTTAATCTTTCAGTTAACTTTTATTTTTTATCTGGCGTCGCAGAAGACACACTGAGGGAGCTTTGTCCGAATACTGTTACTCCTTCCCCCCTCGACCTCTCTTTTAATCCTATTCACAATTAAAAAGCTAATGTTCTTTTCACATACTTGATAACATCTGTCATTAAAATGTCTTTCTGTCTACAGTCTATCTGTTTTTGATTTCTCTTGACAGTTTAAGATATATATATATAATATATATTATCATACATATATAATAATATATATATTATATATAGTAATATATCATATATAACTACTATTAAACAACATATACCTAAATATATAAATATATATTATATAATAGGTATAATATATAAATACATATTATATATATATTTATCGATTCGAACGCGTCGCAGTGTTGAGCATGGAAACCAAAGGGGATGCGAGAAAGAGAAGGTTCAGAAGAGAGATTTTTTAAAAGAAGAAGGTAGTCTGAAATGGACTAACCTGGAAAGAAGAACGAAATCTGAAGACTCTACTCAAGAAGTATTCAGATCATTTTTTCAGGAGAGAGGATGCTTAGAGGGAAAGCATTCGATTGACCTTAAAGGAAAATAAATTTTTACTCTCGAATTAGAAATTTTAACAATCGCAACCTAAATTTTATAACATTTAAATTAAGCTTCATTTGATCTAGGTTGGAGGAGCTAAAATTTTTCAACTTTATTTCTTTTGATAGTTTTGGAAAGATTAAGAATATAAATGTTAATAAGAAGCAAGAAATAAAATATTAATTTGTAGCCAGGTTGAATAGCTGATTTTCTGGAAACAGTGATCAATATTACGCAAGATTGATTAGTCTTCCTTTGTGGCAAGGGGCTGCAAAACCCCCTTACCCATAGCTGCTCTTTTTCGTAATTTTGTGTGATAGTTGTAAATAATATCGACCACCAAAAGTTACCTTTGCAACCATGCAGAAATGATGCCTTATGTGTCAAAATAAATATATCTAATATAAACTATATAATATATATATATTATACTATATATCATATATATATATTATATACTGGTATATATCATATATAATATATACTACTATACCTATATACGATAATCATTATAGTAAGTATTATAGATATATTATGTATTATTATAACTCATATATAGTATAATATAATTACATATTATAACTTATCACTACTATATTATATAGGGATACGAGGTAGTCGAGTAGAGTGTCAAAATATATAATTATTTTACTTATAATATTGAATATATAAGACTATATATACTATATACTATATATATACTACAACATACATATATCATTATTATCATTATATATAATATATATATATTTACTATAGCTAATATATATATATCTTTCTGACTTCTCTTCTTCATATTCCACCTTTTTTTCCCCTAAGACTGGAGGTGTAAGCGTGCTGTCACTGATTCGGAAAGGAAAGCTAGTAGGCAAGAAGTTATTTCGACAAAAGCGAAATAGGACAAGCCCAGCCTTACCGCTTCCCCCTCTGTGAGCTCAGTGTGGAATTGGAGTGGAGGAATCGACGTCAATGGTGATCGCGCATATGGTAAACTCGTCAATGGTAGAGTTTCAATCCCTTCTGGCCCCAGGATGTTTGCCCACAACCAGCCCCATACCAAACCCCGCCACTTTCACTTCCTATTAATTGTACCTTATTCTGGGCGCGGTCTCTGGCCAGAGCGCACATTCTCTCTTTCAGGGACATCTCGGTTTCACCGACTCAAACCACTTTTTCTGTAGTCTCAAAGCTAGCAATTGCCCAGCACACTCTGCCACTAATACACTCCGCTTAAGCAACTGACTATCATTCATCCTTTCCACTGACCAAAATCTTAACACACATACTTTCATTTATTCTCTCATCCCTTACCCCTTTCTCTCAACCACACAACTTCTAACCGTTGCATTCCCATTCTTTATCAATCTTCTCAACACCAGCATCGCCCTAAGATTGGTCCACTCTGAACAACATTTGAACCTAAATCTTTACTGAACTTTCTTAGTCTATGACCATCCGCGTCTCACTACATATTACACACACGCACAGGTAACAATACGATACCCTCACCTGGTGAAGACCCTAGCGCACTATCTAAGACTCTCTAGTTTCCATCTTTACATGCACCAACCGATAATTAAGATTGCACCGAGCAAGCCACTCTCCTGTCGATTCACAAGCTTTCTTACTAGCACTCCTACATTCCATCCGCGTTCCGCTTTCTCATGGCCAACACATACCATAATATTGTAAGGCTCAGACACTTGTCAGCCTGCACTCAACCCACTCTAAACTCAACGTCCTCACCATGACTCGGTCGAGACTGTCCATACACCTCCCTACAAGAGCCATTAGAGCGTACTCTCTTACGGTTTACTTTCTAAAACCCCTCCTTTTTACACACTTCCGGCCAATATCTCCGTCTCATCCGAATCCTTCTACCAGTTTCTCTCAGATGTGCACGCCACAAAACCAAATCACCCGCATATAATAGGGTAGGGGCGACCCTTTCCATCTCATCTCCAGCTTCTACCATCTAAGCACCATTTGCCTCTGCCAACTTCCCATCCTCACAATTTCTCATAAGATGCCGCAGTCCAGTATGACAAAAATAGTGAAAAAGATCAACAAGGGATACCAGATACAACAACCCTTGTCCGCACTCGGCTATGTATTAATTACTAAAACCAATCACCTCGTTTTTGAGGGACTCCATATAAATATTCAATGTACACACCCACTCTAAATCGTCATACAGATAACATTCTCTTAGGATTCTCATTATCTCAGGATAGTGAGACGTGCCCCACGCCCACAACTATTCATTAACACCTGCATAGATCGTTCCTGCAAATGAAACCATGTGTTACATACGCGCTCTTGGCAAGATTCCATGTAATAAACACCTAGAAATAACAAAGTGATTTATTTATCCAAGAAACTATCTATTTTCATTATGAGTGGATTGGGTCCTATATACTATATACTTATAGATCGTAAGGCTCAAAGAAGGTATATAATTATTCTTATAGATATTCATAATCGTTATCATTATAAATCGATTTTACCAGTATAGATATCATTATATCAGGAGTACGATATAGAAGACTACCGAGGGTGATGTTCATACTGCGTAATTATCTCACTACTTCCCGACATCAGTAATCAGTATTATTATAGGAATATAGGGAAACAGTTGATTACCTCTAGTATTATAAAGTGATGTTTGTCTTATTATTATAGATGAGGTATCGAGATTAGTAGCTACTTATATATATAATATAGTAATATATATATAGAGTAGTATATAAATATACTACATAGGAATAAAGTTGTGATAGAATAAAACCTTGGAAAATAATAATTAATCTTAAAAAAATTACTATGAGATAAAATTATAGTAAGTATATATATTAGCTATATTAGGAAAATGATGCATATTGTATGACTCAAGTAAATGCCATGGTTAACAGGTCTCACGACAACACGTCACCAGGACGAGAAATTCTCATTGAGCCACGGTTGAAGAAGCTCCTCTATCCAGCGTCAGCTGACATAGGACACGGTGTTTCGGTGATAGAAACCGTTTTTTATGCTTAAAGGTTATGGATATGACAGATGTATTTTATTCGGTAATTATTTTCTATTTTTATAGTTATTTAGATTTATTTTTCACTTCTCTGTATTTTTATGGATTATTGATTGATTTATATGTTTGCTTAATATATATTCACTATCAGTATTATTAGTTATTACATTATAAAGTATATCTATATTATTCCTGGCACGCCTGAGCGCAGCGGTCATGTTGAGGGCGGCTGTTTCTAGCCGATAAGACGACAAGATTCGACCGCTTGCGGCGAGGTTCAATCAGTGGAAATGAGGTAACGACGGCTTGGAGCCGTCCGGCTAAAGAATTTACGCGTGTCCGGCTTTCCCGGTCGAGGGCGGGGGTTGCCGGTTCGAGGTAACGGAAGATTTCGATGCCGAACCGGGGAATACGCAATCTCTGATCCCCGAGGCGTAACGCGAAGGGTTGTGTGGTCTGTCGTGGTTATTATGTTATTATTTATTATAGTTATTATTATCTATACTAATTTATATATATTATCGGGCATATTAATTATTCATAGGTATATTTGTATATGGTGATTATCGATTTAAGATTGATTATTATTATGATATTATTATTAATTAGACTGTTATCCATATTCCTTATTATAACTTTATTATTATTTAAATGTAATTAAATATTATTATTATAGTCATTATTATTATTATCTTACATATTTTCATCGTAGTTA
>JABUQX010084710.1:22500-25596 GCA_015478945.1 Trachelipus rathkii | reverse complement strand
CAGGCTGCCAAGTAATCACCTTGTAAGCGCTCTAAAATTAATAATAATACATATAATAATAATGAATAATAATAAATAATAATAATAAATAATAATAATAATAAAATAATAATATAATAATAAATATTAATAATAATAATAATAATAATATAATAATATAATAATAATAATAATCACTCACCTTCTTTCCCTAAAACTGGGGGTAATGTGCGTAACATGCACCGGAAACAGAAAAGTAGAAGAATATAAGCAAGTCAAAAAGAAAGCCCAGCCTTACCGTCCCCTTGATACCCTTAAGTGAGAACTCGTCACGAGTTAAGAAAAAATTCATCCAAGGGCTTAACGAACTGCAACGGACACTCACGTGGGCATCATTGTCAATGTAGGGTTCATCCCTTGGCCCAGGTGGGTCACAACCATACCACCTCACAAAACTCAGCTATTCACTATTATTATATACCTTTCTTCTCGCCTCTGCCAAACTCACATTCCTCTCCTTCAGGATTCCTTTACTGACTCAATCCACTTTTTTTCCCGTTTCCCAACCGGTTAACTCCCAACACACTTACCACTTTATATCATCCTAACCAACCGACTATCATCTATCTTCTCCACATCACCAAACCATCTTAATGTACTTGCATTTATTCTCTCAATTTTACTCCTTTCTTCACAGCCACCACAAACTCCCTAATCGTTCATTCTCATTTATCAATTATCTTCTGATACTAACACGCCCCTAAGATTGTCCACCTGAACACATTGTACTTTAGAACTATACCTCTTATTCCAGACCATAGTTTCACTTATATATATTAACACAGGTATATAAAACCCTAGCGCACTCAAGACTTAGTATCTTTACATCCACCAAGGATTAATTGCACAACCACCTTCCTACCATTCACAACTTTCCGTCCTTACAACTCATGCATCAGTTCGTCCCTTCTCCAAGCATATATCCTAAATATTTAAACTCAAACACTTGTTCCAGTTGCTTACAATCTAGCATAACTTTACGCCGAGGACTGTCTTTACTCACAACAGTAGCCTTACTCTTATCTACGTTTACTTTGAAACCCACCCTTTTACACACCCTGCCAAATTCCTCTACTAATCCTCTCAAGCTCTTTTCAGATTCACCACACAAAACCAAATCATCCTCACACAATAGGTAGGCACCCTCCCTTCTCTCCCATTCTCCATCATTTTAACACCTTTCTGCAACCCCCACTCTAATTCTTTCATAACCCATCCATTATTTACCAATTGAACAAACCAAGGAGAATAACATAGTCTCTGCCTCAGCTCCGCTATTAATATTAAACCAATCACTTTCAACTCCATTTATTCTTTTACTGTCATGATACATACTTTTGATTTCTTAGTAATACAGCCCTGATATAATAATAATAATAAAAATTTCAATTTCAAAACTTTATTCAGATAAGAAAAAGTACATTATTTACATTAGTCCATATTTTTACAACTTCATTTATAGCAATTTAATTATAAAAACGTGAAATAATTTCCCTAGCATCTGAAATGGGTCTACTAATTGCAACACAGTGTCTTGTTATTTGAGACCCGAAATATAGTTAATAACAATAAGTATAAAAATGATGATAATAAATAATAATAATAACAATAATAATAATAATAATAATAATAATAATAATAATAATAATAATAATAATAATTAATAATAATAATAATAATAGATAATATTAAAATAATAATAATTAATTAATAATTAATCTTATCACCCATCCATACACTCACATATAATAATAATAAAATAATAATATAATAATAATAAATAATAATAATAAAATAATAATAATAATAATAATAAATAATTAATAATAATGAATAATAATAATAATATTAAATAATAATAATAATAATAAAATAATTAATAATATAATTAATAATAAAAATAATAGCAATAACAATAATATTAATAATAAAGTAATAGATTATTAATAAAAAACAGATAAAATAGTAATATTTCACAATTATTAATTCAAATATTTAGTATAATAATAATAATAATAATAATAATAATATAATAAATAATAATTTAATAATAATAAAAATAATAAATAATAATAATAGATAATAAAAAATAAATAGCACAATAACAATAATATTGAATAATTAAGTAATAGATTCATTAATTAAAAACAGATTAAAATAGTATATTTCCAATACTAAATACGACAGGTAATAATAAGAAACTAATAATAATAATAATAATAATAATAATAATAATAATTATAATAATAATAATAATAATACTCGCAATAACAATAAAAATAATAATTAATAAAAATAATAATAATTAATAATAATTAATAAAAATAATGAATAATAATAGTTTTAATAAAGATGAAGTGAATAAGTGAAGTGAGATGAAGGATAGGATTAATGGAGGAGTGGGAATAAGGTGGTGGAGAAGGCGGGAGATTAACGGAGAGAGACGAATAGCCGGGACAAATAATAGACAGATGAAGGTGAACAATAAGGATGAAGCGGAACAGTAGGCGGATGGAGACACATAATAACAATGGACACATTGGACAAAACAATAACAATAAACGGAGGATGAACAAAAACAATAACAATAACCAATAACGAATAACGAATAACAATAACATGAGGGTAAGCAGAGTAACGGAGATAAGGGCGGAATGAAGCGAGATAAGCGGAAGGTAGGAGGTAATTTAAATAATAACAATAACAATAACATTAACAATAAACAATAACTAACAATAACAATGAACAATAACAATAACAATAACAATACAATCAACAATAAACGGGGGAATAACGAATAAGCGGAATAAGCGGGAGAGGTAAATAATAATAAGTAATTGGAAGTAATGAGTATAATGAAGCAATATCAGTAGGGAGTAGGGATCATGGAATAGATATAGAGGAAATAAAAATAAAAACTAACAAAATAAAAAATAAAATAAAAATAAAAATAAGTAATAATAATAATAATAGAAATAATAATAATATAATAATAATAAAATAATAATAATTAATTTATATTAATGAATGAATGAATGAATGAATAATAATAATATA
>JABUQX010084710.1:0-7500 GCA_015478945.1 Trachelipus rathkii | reverse complement strand
CTTACAAGTAAGGCGGTTAATGTGTTCAACAATTTGCCTGTTGAAGAGCTAAAGAATTATGAAAGTCTAAAAAGAGCTTTGTTAGTGAGGTACGGTCTCACTGAAAGTGGGTACGGCGCCAAGTACAAGAATATGAGTCCCACGGAGGATGATAACCCTAGGGTGTACTTACAAAAGATAATTGAAGCTCTGAAAAAGTGGATTACCGCGGCGAATGTAACGATGACACCTGATGATCTTATTGAGTTTTTCTCAGTTGACAAGTATTTAAATACTGTCCCGAAAGAACTCGCTACTTACCTGAGGGAAACAAAGAAGAAAATACCGGAGGAGATTATAGTTAGTTCAGAGGGATATATGGAAGCTCATCATTTAAAATTCGTAACAAATAGTCACGCACGGAATCATAATCACGCGGATAAAAGCCATCATAACAATAATAATAATTTTAGATCGAGAGGCAGTGGTTACTCTACGAATAGTAATCATAAAAGTAGTGACCAACATACATCAAGGGCAACAAACAATGAAGGTAAGATCAGTAGCGGAAGCGGCGACAGACAGAATCATCGTCGCAGTAGCAGTGAGCCCAGGGCGGTGATCACGTGCTACAAGTGTCAGAGGAGAGGGCATCTCGCTAGAGACTGTAGAGCCCCTCCATATTTCAACAGTAGTGGTAGAGGACAAAGTAGTTCAGGCAAACAGAAGGAAGAAGTAAAGAGCACGAGAGCATCCGGAGTCTCTGAAAGCGGCAATAAAGTCCTGAATGGTTCAGGTGAAGAGCCGAATCTCCTGAATGAAGTAGAGAAGGTGGAAAATGACAAGTTGTCACACCTACCTGTAACTTATGGGACGGTGAATGGCTATCAAGTCAAAACTCTCCGAGATACTGGTTGTAATGTAGTAGTTGTGCGAGAGAAATTCGTACCTAAGAGGTGTTATGTTGGAGACAACATGAAGATAAGATTGCTGGACGGTACGGTGATAGAAGCTCCTCTCGCGAACATAGATGTGGATACCCCTTACTATGTGGGTAGAACGACCGCAGCAGTGCTGCCGGAGGTCGTCTATGATTTAGTCATTGGGAATGTCAAAGGTGCATTACCCCTGAGTCAGCCTAACCTCGCATGGGAGTCGACTGTGTGTCGAGGTCCTCGTAATGTAGAGGACGAGCATAACCATAGAAGTTTGCTATTCCCCATCGCCGAGAACGCTGAGGAAGATTCTCAGGAAGAATCTATTCAAGCAAATCATAGTTTTGGAATGGCGAGTTTGGAGGTGGAAGAATTTTACAGAGGGAAACCGTCAGTACCACGATCTTTGGACGTCAATAAAAGAGATGTCGAACCAACCGCGGAGCCATCACTGAATGTGATGATAGGGTCCCAATGTTCATTTAAGGGTGAAGAGGTTACAGGAAAAGAAGTAATTAATGTCCTTACAAAACCACTGAAAAACGTTGAAGAAGGTACAGAAGTACCGGATGTCCAGGTGACATCGATTGAAGAGAGTACATATTGGTCTGACGAAACAGATCGTACTAACGAAGATGGTGAGTCACTGAGAGGTGATGTAGCCGCTCACACACAAAGTTCCAGAGAGAAGAATGTAGTAGCTGTGGGTGAAGGAGAGATAGCTCATGGTGAAGATATACAGGAACTTATTAGTGATCGGGAGACTTTTAAAAGTAAGCAAAAAGACGATATTACTCTGCAGAGGATATGGAGGTCAGTAGAAAGAGGTGAGAACAAGTATGTAGTAAAGAATGGGGTGTTATTTAAGAGAGTTATGGAAAACCAGCAGGAGAGATTTACTTTGGTTGTACCAAAAGAGTATAGGAGTAGAGTTATGAAGGTGGCACATGATGAAGTCTTCGGTGGTCATCAGGGAGTAAAGAAGACAATGGGTAAAATTACCCAACAGTTCTTTTGGCCAAACATATATCTGGATGTAACAAAACATTGTTACTCTTGTGACATATGTCAGAGGACGTGCCCGAAAGGCTCAGTAAAGAAAATACCTCTGTGTCCCATGCCCATCATTGAGGAGCCGTTCCAAAGAGTAATTATCGACCTGATCGGACCGATCTCACCACCGTCTTCAGAAGGGCATCAGTATGTCCTAACGCTTGTGGATGCTGCCACGCGCTATCCTGAAGCTGTACCTCTTAAGAGCATAACTGCACAGAAGGTTACAGAAAGCTTGGTATCTATTTTCATGAGGTTGGGGGTGCCAAAGGAAATACTCAGTGACAATGGTCGTCAGTTTACATCTGATTTAATGAGGGATGTGACGAAGATGCTTAACATTAAGCAGAAGTTTTCCAGTATATACCACCCAATGAGTCAAGGCCTCACAGAAAAATTCAACGGTACCCTGAAACGAATGCTCAGAAGGATGTGCAGTGAGCAAGTGAGGAAATGGCACAAGTTCTTAGAGCCATTATTGTTTGCATATAGGGAGGCTCCACAGGATTCCACAGGATTCTCCCCATTCGAGCTCCTGTACGGAAGGACTGTGCGAGGTCCAATGCAGATTTTACATGAAATTTGGGCAGGAGATATCAATCCTGAAGAGGCAAGGTCAACATACAGGTATGTTTTTGACTTGCAAGAGAGGCTAAATGAAACTCTAAAGTTGGCTAGAGAAAACTTAGCTAAAGCCCAAATTTCACAAAAGAGATATTACGACAAAGGCGCGAAGACCAGAAAGCTGAAAGTAGGAGACTTAGCTCTCGTTCTCCTACCGACTTCTAACAATAAGATGCTGATGAGATGGGGCGGGCCATACACAGTGGTGGAATTGTATGGTAAAGATAACTATAAGATCCAAGTTGGTGATGTGATTAAAACGTATCACATCAATCTGCTAAAGAAATATATTGTGAGAGAGGAGAGTGAAGAAGAAGAAGAAGAGATGGACCAACATCAGGGGAATATAGGTGCTTCTGCGGTGATCTTAGACACCGAAAACGAAGAGAACATCACTTTAGTGGATATGGATCCTACGATGGTACAGAAAGAGAGGTTGTCCGACACTAAGATCAGTAAGGACATAACAGATCCTATGAGGAGAGAGTTAATGGAGATTCTAGAAAAGCATGAAGAAATTTTTACAGACGTGCCTGGCACCGCGAAGAATTACTATCATGCAATTGACCTCATAGATGATACCCCCATCAGACTGAAGCCATATAAGTTACCTTTCACGACGCGGACGGAACTGAAGAAGGAGACAGATAAAATGATACGAATGGGTATCATTGTTCCCTCCACGTCGCCATACTCAGCGCCAGTGGTCGTTGTCCAGAAAAAGGACGGGAGTAAAAGGGTATGCTCCGATTATAGGGCCTTAAATAGGATTACGGTCTTCGATCCTGAGCCCATGACCACGACCCAGACTTTATTCACCAAGTTTGCCAAGGATAAGTTTTATACAAAACTTGACCTAGCCAAGGGCTATTGGCAAATCAAAATAAAGCCTGAGGACTGCCATAAAACCGGTTTTTCAACCGAAGATGGACATTTTCATTACCTCAAGCTGCCATTCGGTATGGTAAATGCCGGTGCGACGCTTGTGAGGTCAATGCGCAGGATTCTGGATGGAATTAACGATGTCGATTTTTATATCGATGATATCATCGTCCATTCCCAGACCTGGCGCGAGCATACGATTACGATTGAGACTGTTCTACAAAGACTCCAGGAGGAGGGATTCACCATCAGACCGACGAAGTGCGAGTTCGCCTCGTCGAGTGTTGAGTTCTTAGGTCATTATATTGGCAATGGCACGAAAGGATTACATGAAGATAATGTAATCAAGATTAAGAAGACAGAGCCACCTAAGAATAAAAAGCAAGTAAGGTCTTTCTTAGGGCTCACTGGGTACTACCAGGATTTTGTAAAGAACTATGCAAAAATTGCAGCGCCATTGACTGACCTAACGAAGAAGGGTGAGCCAACGAAGATAAGGTGGGAATCCATACATCAGCAGGCGTTCGAAAAGTTGAAAGAAGCTTTAAGCTCGAAACCAATCTTGAAGATGCCAGAGTTGGAGAAGACATTCACGCTACAGGTGGATGCGTCCGGTACTTCACTGGGATTTGTCCTCCTACAGGAAGACGGAGGAATTCTCCATCCTATCGCATACGGGAGTAAGAAGTTGTCTGCAACCCAACAAAGGTATTCAACTTTGGAGAAGGAGGCGTTAGCGATTGTCATGGGCATCAGAAAGTTCGAGCCATACCTCTATGGAAAGGAATTTGTCCTTCAGTCAGATCATAGACCGCTGACGGCTATGAACAAGAAGAGGTATGAAAACAATAGGATAATGAGGTGGTCTTTATACCTTCAAAGATTCAGGTTTATCCTAAACCATATTAGTGGGAAAGATAACGTCATAGCTGACTACCTAAGTAGATCGTATGCCGATGATACATTGGGTTCGTCTTCAGAAGCCTCTACAGAAGAAGGAGCGCTGTGAAAATGAAACCAATGTTTTATCATCATGTAAATAAAGCAAAATGTACCAATTTGCTTCATAATGGGGGGCCAAAGATGTAATGCAGTGGTACATGAAATATATAAATTGTTTTCATTTATTTGTTTTAAAATAGAGGTCACGTATTGCTATTGCAATATTATTTATTTTCTTTTGTCTATATACCTAATGTATGCTGCAAGGCCCGGTCAAACCGCTGTAAATATGTTTGTATTGTAAGGAGAAACAATAACCAATGAGAACTCATCTTTTAAGACTTACTTTTAAAATCTGAATTGTCATTGGTCGTTTGTTAAAAAAAAAGCTTTATAGTATATTATATATAAATTGGTAATTATTATTATTATATTATTATAATATTATTAAAAGCGAATTGCGAAAGGATACTGCGTATTACTTTATTATAAAATGGTGTTTTTTTAAAATTTAATTTTATATTACTTATAAATAAATATTTTATTGAATAAATGCATTTTTGTTGAAGGTGTGGAAGCTCATAATCTTCGATTTTCGTTAGTTCTTTATTCTGATTGGAATGAAAGATTGTCATTTCTTGAGAAGTAGTATGATATTACAAGGAATACCAATCACGCCTTCCCTTCAGATGTCTTGTATATATTTGTTTTACTAAATTAATTAATACATATATACATCATTTTACTTGCTGTTTTTAAGGATTGTGATTCGTTAAGAGGCGTAATCTATATTACTTAAATTCATATAAATAGTAAAAATAAGAATAATTTTGATCTTTCCGCTTTTCATTGTTGTTAACTAAAGTTGTATATAGTTGGTACCTACAAATGCCTCGTATGTCTCGATCAAATTTTATTATATGTTAGATTGTGTATTTTCGTAAGCAAGAAGTGCTTTGTTTTGTGTTATATTACAAAAGTAAATGTAATATTTGTTTTAAATTTAATGTGGTGATATAATTTCGATGTGTAAAATATTGCCGTTTTGTTTATTGTAAAGATAAAGGTAATTAAGTTTGTGTTCTCAAAGCAATTGTGAGTAGATTGTATTTTATATACATATTGGTATATCAAAGTGTCGTCTGCAGTTGTACATTTGTAAAGAGTATTGCGTTTGATATCATTGCTAGATGTTACTGGCAGGTAAGCTTGTATTTATTGTAATTTATTTTCTGAAGTTTCGCAATTAATATATTGTGGTGATAAATATAAAACAATTGTAAGTTTGATATTTATTTATTAACATATGGTTAATGTTTGTATTCACAATTTTTGTTTGCAACAAAAGATTTATTTAATTTCACAATTTATGTTTGCAACAAAAGAATTATTTAATCACTAGTAGGCAACTCTTTTGCATTAGAGAAACAGTTATAGTATATAGTCAGCTGGTCCTTTATTATTTGGTCACACTGACGAATCGATGTTTTTTGTAAATTTCAAATCTGATTAATTTTCAAGTAAAGATTTAAGATTACCTATCAAATCAATCGGTCTATATATTTTTGTTAATATATTTTATTTATTTATACACATTTTTGAACATAAATATTTATATATTTTATATACCTATTTATGGGCGAGGATCTGTATAAATTTAATGTTAGAGCATTTTGTTATTGTTTAACAGTGGTTTGCATATATACATTGATGCACATATAAATGTACATATTGCATGTACATATGTATGGTCGTTGATCTATATTGCAAGAGGTATATTTAAAGCATAAAATATTATTAATATTTGGTACTGAAGTTCTATCCATTCGGTGCGCATGTACGTAGATATCTGTGGACATCTAATTACATGTACATGGATGCATAAAACTTTGTTTTGTATAAAAGCAGTACGTATTCATTTTTTTTTATTAAAGTATTTTTAAATTTATTCCAGTAGTTTTCTTGAGTGTTTCCAAAGGTAGTTTACTTTCTTATTTATTCAAATATTCAGATAGCTATTATTTTAGGTCTTAAAGACATTGATTTTCATGATCAAAACATTGATCATTAAACAGGTGAGTTCATTGATAAGAAATAATATTGACTGAACGGTTGTCATATAAAGCAACGAACCCGTTCAAACCGTTGTTTCACTTGAAGGACCTTCAGGGAGAGACGTTGGTGAGTTTTGAGTATAAAATTGCATTGTAGTATTGCACAGGCCGGTAACTCATTCGACAGGAGGTCTGAATACTGATACGATATAGGTTTGAGAATCTTGGAAAGTGTTAGTTGGTTGTATTGTCACGGGGGCCTGGCCAAGGAATTGTTTATCTGCTAGAAGAGTAAGTTTATGACATATAATTAATATCTTTTCAACCAATCCATTACATTTAAATTGGGACCCTGTCCGGGATTTGAACATATTATTTATATTTTTTGTATATTTATATTGTAAATATTGCTCTAGATATATATTCTATATATATCATATATGTGTATATGTAAAAAAAAAAAATATAAAATATATATATATATATATATATATATATATATATATATATATATATATATTATATATATATATATATATATATATATATTTATTTATATATATATATATATATATATATATATATATATATATATATATATATATATATATATATATATATTATATATATATATATATATATATATATATATATATATATATATATATATATTATACGCTACATATATGTCTTTATCTTTTATATAGTAGGAGTTTAAAATATATTTTTTGTGTTACTTAATGAACGATATTCGAAAAATTGAGTTTTTGATTTTTACATTTCATAAATGTATATTTCATAATTTTTACATAGTAGCCGTTAAAAATTTATTTTGTGTGTTAATAAATGATATTCGAAAAATTAAGTTTTTGATTTTTACATTTTATAAATAAATAAACGATTTACGAGTGAAATATTATTATAAAAAAATTGAACGACCTAATACGGTTCTAATACGATCAAAAGGACCGCGATGTATTGTCACGCAAAATAAGAATAATTTATTAAGAAATTATAAAAATTATACTACG
>JABUQX010084709.1:0-65805 GCA_015478945.1 Trachelipus rathkii | reverse complement strand
CAGAAGTAGAAACGAAGAATACTCGCCTATCGAGTAATCTTATTTTTTTATCTCAAAGAGGCGAACAACGTTCCTAATTAAGAAAATATTAAATTCCACCAAGAAATAAGTGTGTCGATTCAAAAACAGTAATTAGGAAGTAAAATCACAACTACCGTAAATACTAGTTGGCCAGCTCTTCGGCAGGTCTAAAATGTTGATTCGTTAAAATAGGAGATTCGCAACAGCGCTCTGTTTTTCTTAGTTATTTATTTCATTCTCTTATCATTTCTTTGCATCTTAGAAAACTTTTGCATCGTATTTAGCAAACATAATTTTCGTATATATATATATATATATATATATAATATATATATATATAATATATACTATAACTATATATACATATACTATATATATATAATATATATTATTAATATATAATAATATATATTTAATAGTATAATCATATATATAATATATATAATATATATATATACAGAGTATATGTAATTTTTGTTAACTTCAGACTATCTATTTGAATTTTTATATATATATAATATATATATATAAGATATATATATATATGCAGATGAGATTTCATAAAACTTTTTCATCCGTTTGGAAAGCTTATTAAAGTTTTAATAAACAATATATTTCTGTTTTACTTCTGAAATGACAAAAAAATTTTACAAACTATTTAGGAAAAATATTTTAAACTTTGATTGAAGATATTAAATACTTAATATATAAGTTCTTAGTCACTTTACATATAGGAACAAGTATATATTATATATATATATATATATATATATATATAACCCTTATAATTATATATAGTTATAATATATATAATATATATATAATATATATATATTTATATATAAATGGATAAGCTTGAGTCGCAATTAAATGAGTCCTCTTTCAAGTTTTACCTTTCTCATGATGATTGATTAATTAAACTAATTAATAAATAATTAATAATAATAATAATAATAATAATAATGAATAATATAATAATAATTATAGATAATAATAATAAATAATATAACAATAATAATATAAAAATAAAATAAATAGTAATTTAATTATATGATGGTCTATTATTATTAATAACTAAAAATAATAATTAATAATATAATAATAATAATAATAATAATAATAAATAATATTTATAAGTGTTTTGATATTTTGAAATGTTTCCTTCAATTGAACTAAATGGTTATTGGAGTGAGTTGATTTATCTGCCATTACTGTAAGAAAAGGTCCAAATCATGCTGCTTTTAGAAGAAGTCTATGAAATAGTCTTCAGAATGTTGGGCTGTAGTGAACACAAAATATAATTTTTATCAAACCATAAACATCATGACAAAAATCCATTTCATCCTTTTCATTGAGAGCAATGTATCTTTTGTCTATGACGATACCAGGAGAATGATGTACATGGAGGCAAAATGTTATTGGCTTTCAGGCTCAGTCCAAGTAATTGAGCAGATTCTTTACTGAAATTTAAATCTCGAGTTAATTTGTTCGAATATATTTGGTGTATTGCCCCTCACATTTACTGGGTTATTGACATCTGACTCTGATGTCGAGTTGTCAAAATTTTCTTTAGTAACATCTTTCAAAATAGTATAGTGGAAGTTGGAACTGGAAGATCTTAACAGTTAAGTCACAGGTTTCATTGTCGATGGTAAGTTGGGGTTTTTCTATTACATTGTTTTGTTGTTGTTGCTAAAGCCGCACATCATTGATCAAACAAAATTAACAGTTGTCAGTATGGTTTGTTGGTCCTCTTCACATCATAGGATGTCAAAAGACATTGATTTTTTCTTAATACTTCAAAATAACTTACTGAAAACTTTAAGTGGAGCCCAACATTTATCTTAATCACCAATTTTCACCCCAAAATAAGCATAGTAAACATTTTTAACAAAACTGGTAATATTTGGTTTAACACTAGCATAAATTATTCATGCTTTTTAGTAAAATTTTAGTAAAATGAAAGAAAAATTTTAAGATCGATTTTTTTTATAATAAAAGCAAAAATCATTTCTATCAGTGTAATAATTACAATATCTAAAAACAAATTTTTCGAAAGTTGTTCAAATCATTTGTTTAGTAATCGGAAATATTATTGGTTTTGTTGTTGTTACAGCAATGTTGATTTCGTTTGACCTTGTAAGTTGCTCCTTTTATAATTCATTCATGAATTCAAAGTAGAAAATTATAATGAAATGAGGTTGTATAATTTTCATTCTCTCTCTCTCTCTCTCTCTCTCTCTCTCTCTCTCTCTCTCTTTTTCTCTCCTCTCTCTCTCTCTCTCTCTCTCTCTCTCTCTATATATATATAGCTGCTATTATATATATATATATATATATATATATATATATAGTATATTAATATATATCATATATAATATATATATATATATCCCTGCTATATTATATTATTATATATATTATAAATATAATATAATAATTATAGTATATATTATAATAATATATAATATTATATATATATTATAATAAACTATAAATATAATATAATATATAGTTATAGATATATATATATACTATATATATATGATACTTTTACTCTATATCTCTTTTTCTCTATCTCTTTCTATTCGTTCTCTATCTCTATCTATCACTCTCCCTATCTCTCTCTATCCTGGTTGTCTGTTCTGATTTGTCTCTGCTCTCTCTTCTCCTCTCTCTCTCTCTCTTTATCATATATTATACTATACTATATAATATAATATATATATATTATATACTATATATATATAGTATATATATATATATATATATATAATTATATATAATATATTATATATATTATAATACTAATATATGCCTACATGCAATACACGTAAAAAGTTTTTTAAATTTAAGAAGAATGGTAATTTGCACAAAATTAATTATGCAATTTGTTTGAAGTTTGGGATGGTTTTGGCATTTTATTTTGTTATATATAGTATAATATAGTTATATAATAGTATATATTATAGATTATTATAATATATAATATATATATATAATATATATATATATTTATATAATAATATAAATATATATATACTATAATTATTATATATATGATATACAGTAAATATACCTAATATAATATAGTATATAAATATACTATATAATATATAATTATATATATATATACTATAGTATATTATATATATATTAATATGTATATAATAACTATATATATATATATATATATTATATATATATATATAATTTATATATATACCACTATTACAACTATTGCTAAATTACTACCACTACTATGGGTATATTCATTTGACCTGAATTTATAAATGATACAAATGCAAAAATATAAAGTTATATAAAAATTGCTAAAAATAAAGGTAGCTAAAAATGATAATATAGGCCATATAATTATACGGGGATAAATAAGGTTGTCAGATTTAGTGTACGTGAACAAATCTGCAAAATCCATCAATTCAGAGTATAGAACGCATCAGTACAGAATCTCCTATACAAAATTTTGATGGAGATACTGGTAGTAGAAGCATATGAAAGATCTATAGAAAGTTCTCAGGCGTACAGTAGAGTTCAATCGTTAGAGACGGTAGTAAACGTCGAGTGGGTTGGTGGCAAGATTAGAGAACACAATCTTGGCTACTTCAGTGTTAGCGGTAGTATTCCACTCCTTCATACTATATATAGTGTATATTAATATATATATCTATATATATATATATATAATATAGTATTATGGAGAGGCGTATTGGTATTGTGATGATAGTTCAATACTTGTATAATAGGGTATGATTGAGTAGCTCGAATTGAGGAGGTAAGATCCATATGGTGTAAGGAGACGTGCTTATATCTGAGGAGTTATAATATTTATTCAACATTTTTACAAAAATAGCTCCCTCTAGTAGTGAAGAGAAACATATATCAGATTGTAGCTCTCTCTCACATGTTCTGCTAAGAGAGTAATTGTATAGAAGTTCCATATTTAAAAAATGCCATTTACAAATTAAATAAAATTATATAAAATCGGAGCGTTAGCTCACAATCTTGTGTCTTCTCTGCTCTCCCCGGGTACACATATTAGCATCATTATTTCAGGGCTTGAGCCCCCTTTATAAATTAATTCAAGTCTGTATGACCAGTATTTAAATTATTATGTTATTTATATATATAATAAGTTGATATAGAAGATAATTCTTACTGGTTATTTTTTCTTATTCATATATAATCATCATTACGAGGATGTATTGTTTTAAGAATGTTCTATCCTCTTCATGAAAACTGCGTGAGGTATATGATATTTAGATTTCCTATATGCAGAGTATATGTCCCAGTTTTTATGTGGGAGGTCTTATAATGAGAGATTTCAAACTTATATTTCTATCAAAAAAAATAATATAAAAATAAATATTCCAGTTAGAACTCGCAATCAAAGTAGTGCAACCTTTATATCTATTATATTATTAATAATTTTGATTATTGATAATTTAATATTATTTTGAACCATGATTCCAAGTTTGTAATCAGTAGACCAAATTTATAAGATTTTACAATTTTCTGTTGAAGGGTTATGATGAAAGTTTATAAGAATTTTATAAACTGTGCCTCACGTGAGACTCTATGCACATGTTTCTACTGCGGAAATGTATTGATAAGATAGCTCTTGGACTTTGTGGCTAGGCGGGAGAGAGGCCTTTCACTTCTTACTTTCTTATATATTAGTCGGACCTGTTATTGAGGACCTTTCCATTTGAGGGAAATAACGCTGTATTACTTCCTACAAGCTAATTTTTATATGTGATATTTATATACTTTTGTATATATATTATACACAATGACGTCGTGTCATCAATTTAATTTATAGAGATAAATAAAAAACATACACTATATTTATTAAATAAGTGACTTAATCCATTTCAGGTGAAAGAAGAAACAAATTGTATATAAAATTATGTATTTATTAACTCACTAATATCATTATAACTATCTAGCTTTATCTCTTACCTATTAATCCTTTGTTGCCTTTTCATAGTATAATAGAAAATAATCAATTTTTACGGTCATTATATCTTTGGTGAGTAATATCTAGTCTTTCTACCTAGTATATGTTCTCATAATTCATAATTTATATTAATATACACATAGTGAGATGTGCAGTAATTGCATCTTATAGCAACTCGTGTACCGATCTTTTTTAGTTCAACTATATCAGTATAATAGCATATGTATATTAATTTAGTAGAATGTTTAGTGAGTTATTAACAAAAGAGGTGTGAATGCACATAGATATATACTCCGAACATTTTTCTATATATATACCTATATATTTGCTTAATTTTCTCGAGTTTACAACTATTAGTTCTTATAATGACTAAGTACTGCCTTCTAATGATAATGCCACTTGAGCTTACGACATCACGTGTCATTTCTCTCCATAATCTCTGTTCTTGCTCTCACTTGCTCTCGCGAGGCTTGAAGCGTCGACGATGCAAGTTGTAGTGATGGCGCGCAGCTGGCATGTGCTGATTCTCTGGAAAAAATATGCGTTTCGTGAGAATGAAATCTGATCCCTTTGAGGGCATTTCCAGTCGTTTGTGTGGTAAAGTCTAAAGCATCAGTCACACGTATTTGTGTAAGAAAATTGACAGTCGTCGAAAAGACAAACGGATGTTAACGTAGCAAAATGTGCGAGGTGCATGCGTTATTGTTGTTATTTGGTTCACATGAGGCAAACGTCTGGTGTACATCATCGTGAAGTGAAATTTAGGCGCTGTCTCTTAGAGAGTGCTGTCAATGAGAAGTGCAGCCAAACTAATAGTGTCTCTCTCTACTTGACTCCATAAATCCGGCCCGTGTTAACATTTCGCAAATAGCTTCATGGAAGGTGAGCGTAGAACTCTAGTAAAACGCCTTGTTGAGTGGGTGGTGCAGTGTAGGATTGGCGTACCTTTCGTTAGAGGTGATCATGAGGCACACTTGTGTTATAGAGTCGATGAAGTAGTAGACTCCGTTATACATGGCTGTATCTATGTACTTTTTTGGATACGTAGGTCTACTGCGGAATACCTGCTCTATGACCATTTAATTTACTTTTAGTGATCTCCGGAGCGCGAGGATGGATTGTGTAGTGACATATATCTATTGTTAGTTGGAATTTCTAGCAATCAATACTCGATGACTTTTAGTGTTGCGACGGGAATACTGGTACACATAGCATAAAACCCCTATAAGGTATCTAGCTCTTACCAGCTTGAACTCCTGTATTGAGAGTAAGTTTGACTGTAGCGTTTGTCGAGTACATGCGGCATAGTGTCAAAAGTGCGATAAGTCTTACTACATATAACACACGAGAGTTCGTTGGCTTCTGCTGACCAATATCTCACTAGAATATAGCACTTTTGTAGCGACAAACAACAACTATAGCGACCTTTGCATTATGGATAATGAAAGTTCAGATATCACAGTGTCTCGTAAACGACCACACAATTTATCGTTTGCTGCATATCTGTGATTCGTTCATGTACTCAGAGCGATACTCTCTCATTCGTAACGAAGAGCTGACTTACACGTATAAGTGCTGTCTCAATATATGATGGATCTCTATCGATGAGAGTGCGTTAAGGTGCGTGGTCCAGATAACGTGCTTCACTCTCATAGCTGATTTGTGGGTCTCGATGGATACTCTCTTATTGCGGTATGTATCCCAAGCCTTTCCTTTTTTAACCTTGCTTATAGTGTCCCTCAGTGTAACGCGGACATCAGATAATTTGAGCGGATTTCGTTGAAAGATCGTAATGGTGCTCACTATGAGGAATCGGGCATATGTGCGATGTAACACATATTATTGTAATGCGAGCATTAGCATTGTCAAGTTTTCCGTCATATTTTTCTCAAAAACAAATCCGACAGCATTTCACACTTCTCATCACTATACAGCAGTTTGCCTCGAGTTCCTCAGGTTAATATAGATTCTGCAGGTGTGAAAATGTTATCACTACAATGCGCTCATATAGAATCGTCCAACATGTAAATCCCGCACCAACCACGCCTTCCATAGCCATCCTATTATGTTTAACACATGAAATAATTAATTCTGGAAAAGGTTCATGGACCCCTTTATATTTAATAATATACTAATATATATATAATATATATAATATATATATCATATGATATATATATATAATATATATATAATTAGTATTATCAGTTAATATATATATATATATATTATAGATGAGTAGAGAGATTGAGAAGATGAAGCCATCTATATATAATATATAATTAAAATACAATATATACTATGGATACGTTTCAACCCAAAATCGTTGAGTCCTCTTCAGGTTAGTTCTGAAGTAGTGAAGTGAGAATCGAATAATGATAATAAGGTGGTATTGTCTTGGGGTGTGTTGCGTGTTGCGTTGTAAGAGTAAGGGGTTTCGCCCCCTTACTTTTATAGTAACTATGAACATTCGGAAATGGCGACGGCTGTCTTGTGCAACTAGAAGGTATTCCTGTAAACTTGACAAATACAAATGTAAACTTAATGTAGTCATGATATTCAAACTTTAAATTTATTCAGTAGGGAGAAAGGGATATCGATTTTGTGGTATAACGTCCACTCTTTAAGTCTTCAGACCCGGGCAAATTAAAATGTATTGAGAGTCCGAAAGAGAGAACCAACATTGTTAATAAGGGTGGGGAGATTGTGAGCTTATCAAATAATTCAACAATATATTGTTATAATTATTCTAAAAAATATATAAATTTAATGATTCTTAGAGTGAAACAATCTTCAAACCCTTAATGATTATTATCTAACTTAGTCCTAAAACTCATGATAAATGTGGATATACAAAGTACCAAGGAGGTCATACAAGAAAGCCAAGGAGTCAGGTGTTTGAAGGTGTGAGCTTTGTTTGACATCTTCCATTGTTCAATATTTTACCAATTTAAAGAAAATTTTATACTGTGAGACAAAAATATTATAATATACATATTACATTGCTTAAATGGACTATTTGAAATAAATAATTGTGAACACGCCAAGTGTTAGAAATAATTATTTTCGTCATTGTAATAAAGAAAGGAAACTGATTACTCGATATTCTATATGGAGTGGGATTACCGCGACATATATAATATATATATATACATATTATTATATATATATTATATATTTATATATTAATATATATATATCTAATATATTATATAATATAATAATTATATATATATATATATATTATATATATAATTTTAATATATATTATATGATATAACATACCTATTACTATTCATATTAATATAAATATATATATATATATATATATATAATATATTATTATATATATATATAATCATAATATATTAATATATATAATATATATATAATAATATAAATATATATATATATATAATATATATATTATATACTTAATAATATTATATTATCAGATCACGTCGGTTGATACCGATACGTCAGTTTCTATTCTATAGATAAATACATAACTCACTTATTAAACAGCTTAATATATATCAGTATATATTAGTATAATTATATATAGTATGATATATTATATATATATAATATATATATATTATATAAATATATATATAATAGTACTATATATATAATATATATATATATAATATTATATATTAATAATAATATATTATATACGTATATATATAATATAATAATAATATGATATTATATAATTATTAACTTAAACTGTATTAATATAATATATTATATAATATTTAATAATATATATATATAATATATATTATATATATATATATAGATATATAATATAATTATATATATATACTATATATAATTAATATATATATTATACCTATATATATATATTTAATATATATATATATATATATGATATATAATCATATAATCATATATATATATATATTAATAATACTAATATTATATAATATCTATATTAATATATTAATATATTTATATATATATAATATATATATATATAATATACATTATATTATATATATAAATATATATATTATATAAATATTAATATAATATAATATATTAATATATTATATATATATATATTAATATATATATATATAGATTATATATATATTATATATATATATATATAAAAGTAGAGTATATATATATATATATACATATATATTATATATATATATAATATATAATTAATATATATAATTATTTTATTATATATTATAATCAATATATATATAGATCGCAAATCGTCAATAATAATAGTCATGTATCTACACTCTGCGTTCTCATGACGAATGAGATTGCTCTTGTAAATATAAGAATCTTTACAGAACTGATGCGACAGTGTGCATCGGCGCATAGAGAACAAGATTTGAAGTCCTCTTATAATGTGTAACTTATATTAAAAATTATATATATAATAATATTATATATATGATAATATAATATAATATTAGTTATACTATATATATATTAATATAAATATATATATAGTATAATATAGTATAACTATACTATATATCATATATATATATATATATTATATATATTATTATTATATATATATATATATTATTATATATATTATATATATATATAATATAATATAATATATTACTATATATATATATATTAAAAATGTAAATATACTTAATATTGTGTGACCAATTTCACTCCTTGAACCCGCACACACAAAAATGGAGATCGCGTAAGGTAAATTTTTGGTAAGATTTCGCTATAACCAAACAGAAAGAAATATTTTAGAATATATGTAATATATTATATATGTATATATATATACTGATATATCACTACTATATATATATATGATTTATATAACTATATATATATATAATATTAATATATATATATATTAATTAATATAATAAATATATCATATAATATATACATATAATAATATATTATAAATATATATATATATTATTAATAATACATAGTAGATAGTGCTATTTAAGTGTATATAATTGTATTTAATAGCCTGTACTTTTATATAATATATAGCTATTAATATAAGTATCGAGAAGTAATTCGTGCTTTTGATCTATATACTAATACCTTGTAGTATAAATTATTTATTAGTAATACAAATAATAATATATATATATATACTTCTATTAATATAACTCTAGTGCGTACCCTTAATAAGCTGGCGAGAACCTGGTTTCTCATTAAGCTCCTAGACTATAATAGTCGCCTCAAGTACGGAGCTATACTAGACATGTGATGGATATATGAGTGTCCTCTCCAGCCTCTATACTACTCTAAGAACTCCTATATATCTTTGTATAGCTCACCCCAACTCAACGTGAATATTTCTCAATTGCTTATAAATCGTCTATCATATGGCAGAATCATGCTTATAGCTCCCACCTACAAGATAATGTATCACATAAACGTCTATAACATCGAGATTATCTTTTTTTACTCTCCACTCCATATATAGCCACCCATATACCTGATTATGTTATTTGATCCTGTGTCCAGACGTAAAGCCCTATACACTGGATAGTTGTTTAGCTCCCCAGTGATCAGTTACCTACAATGATCATAATGCGAACTTTTTGGTGTATCCAACACCCCAATGTGTAGCACCACACCCTGACCATTATATGCGAGTTAAATTCTCTAGATTAGTTGACCTATCACAAGACGTAATGCCCTTAACAGACTAGAGTGCAATTATATTCAAGTATAATATATTATAAAGCCATAGAAGCATGAAGCATTAAATACAATGAAATATAGATATATATAATTTACTTGTAATATATTTTATACATAAGTATATATTATATATATATATTATTATGATATATATATATTAATTATACTATATATAATATATATATAATATATAAGTATATAATATATAGTTAATATTAATATATATATAATATATTATATATATATATATCTAGGATTATAAATATTATTAAAATGAGTAATAATGCAATAAAATACATAACTTTTACAATAGTTATCATTAACAGTAATATATTTTTACCTGTGACAAGTACCTTCTACCATATTCGTATGGACACCACTTTCAGGGTTTCCTTTTAAGAAAAAATATATGTATTGAACCACACTAGGTATGTCATGCATTCTCTATTCGTATTTGAGATGAGTATGCGAGGGTCGAGCAGTTATAAAAAATGAAATTACCACATTATTTGATTGATCTACGTAATCAGATTATTTACATATTAATTTCTATATAGGACTCGTGAAAAAAATTTATAATTTCATATTTTTTTTAAATGATAAATTCCTAATATATGCGCGACATTAATTTATCAAGATTTTATGTACTCTAAACCTCTCTCTAACATTAAAATGATTATACAAATAAGAACTGCTTAAAAATTGTCCGAATTATATGTCTTAACTTTTATAAGAGAAAAAGTACCAATTTGAAAAGGGACAAATTCGCCACCTTACCTGGAGTTTAATACCAATCTGTCAGTCTATCTAATAATAAGCAGATCATATATATATTAATAATATAATATACATATATATATAATATTAATATATATACTATATATATATATATATATAGTATATATATTATATATATATTAGTATAATATAATATATATAAATATTATAGTATAATATATATATATTTATATATATTATTATATATTTATGTATATTAGGAACAGCACTATCCATTTTCCTAGGAATATATGCTGTTTGAAACTATAATTGCTACAGTGAACGGCTAATTGGGGAATCAGCGTAGAAAACTTCTATTTAAACTACTTTAAAAACTATTAGTGTAATAAATAATGCTTTATAAAAATAACATATATAAATATCCTTGAAATAAGGTTTAATCTAAAGTGGAAAACTTTATGTTCTTTGAGTACCTTGAATATCACTAGTTACACTTATTATAACACGTTTAACGGTCTTCATTTCTTCTCATGTAAATTCGTTAATGTGTTACTGTAAATTCACATATTCTCTGATAACGGTGAGCGTTTATGATTTTCGAAGTCTGTATAAATTTGTTTTGATATTATATAATATTATATATATATATATTTATATATATATTATATATAATATATTATATATATATATTATATATATTATATATATATATTATATTCCGTAATCTATCTATCACATTAAGAGAATTGTCAAAGCTATTACAAGGAGTTAGTTACCTTTAAACGGTGAGTATATATATATATATATAAGTTAAAAAATAAATATTTAAAAGGACACAGAAAAATAGGGGGCTCGAGCCGACGGAGACAGAGGCGGGGACATTTTCCATACCCTGTAGGGGAGGGGCGGATGAACCCCAGCGACACCCTAAATACCAAAGAGCGGGGCTTCCGGAGACCCTCCCCGGAGGGAGGGAAAAGTCCTACCCCGCTAGTTCCCACCGCAAGCGAGAGAGCCCCGACTCCGCCATCGGCTGCGATATAGTCCGTGGTATTCGTGGGTCAGTGTTTTGTATATATACACCATCCGTTATTATAAAAGTATCGTCTGTGAATGCGAATTGCAAATGCATTGAGTACCTCAGTTAATAAATTACATAATTAAGTCTACATTTTTATTAACTTTTTTTGGCGATATTGATCTCTTATAGTTGTTTTTATATGTAAGTATCTCAGTATTAAAAGTTTTACGCTGAGTTCCCAATTAAATGTACTTCTCATATTCTCTTAGCACATTAATAGTTTTATAAGATATTAACTAATAATGCCTATCGGCCTATATATGATGATACGTCTGACCATATATTAATAATTTTACATTATGTTTCAATAACAAAAGCGACACTATATATAACTGCTGATATAATATATATAATATATATAATATATAATATTAATATATATATATATATATTTATATATATTATATATAATGATATATTTATATATATAGTTATAAAGTATATATATATTATATTATATAATATATATATATATATTAATATATTATTATAATAATAATACATATCAAAAAAATATTCAATAATACATATACCATTTATTTATAATTATATTGAAACTCACATTAACCCTACACAAATAAACGACATAACATCCCTTCAATTTCGTTTTAAGCTCTTTCAAAAGATCCTCTAAATCAAAACAATTATTCAACAAATTGCAACCCCTTGCAAGACACAGAAAATTTCATACATATAGTCTCACAAACTAATAAACTCCAGAACATCAGCCAACTCATTAAACAAAGATACTCCCTCTTCCCTCCAAAAACTCAATCCATATACCCCCTACATCTCTAACTATAACCAAATTATAAAACATAAATCTTAAAACAAAGCCCTACAAATTCCTTCATTAACTATTTGTAATATAACCACCAACACTACTAAAATAAATTCTCTGTGAAATTATACTCCAACAAAACAATCTTCAACTCGCAAAGACTAATAAGAAAAAACTGGCAATGATTTATCATAAATAGATTAAAACTAATTCACGATAACACCCCCCACCTATCTTCAACAGTTAATAATCCCTATACATCTTACCTAAACAACCCCTCCCTCTCGCTATTACTATATATATAATAATATAATATCAACAATAGCAAGACAGTCTTCTGAAAACATTACGCTAAGATCTCCCTCAAACCAACACACCCGATAACAGGAAAACAAAAAACATAACTTAGTGAAACTATCAAACGTTATTAATCAACGATAACTCCCATTACCTCTCAATATTACATATGCCAACAAACACTAGGTACATAGAATTAAAGAGCAGATGAAAACCATAGTGAGAGTAACTCCCGGATATACCTGGCATGATAAATTTGAACAGTGCAGCATGCGCAGTGAACATGCTGCAACATTCATCATTCAACATCCGTGTCACATTGCAGCATACAACATGTGGCATTGCAACATTAAAAATGCTTTCAATGCAACATTCACTAATTGCACATCAAAATTTCCCGGTCGTATCTAATCTCGCTGGTCAACTTATTACTCACTTGTTCGTTTTGTGGAATTAACAGCATTACATAATCCCAAAACTCAGAACCATAAAAAAAGAGACCTCTGAGACTGCGCGTGCGTGCACCGCTATTTCTGTCCCTTTTCTACGTCCGCTCTTATATGTGCGCGACTCTATGGTTTAAAATTGCTTATGAATCTTAAAAATGTTTTAATATTATAACAAAGTCTTAATTTTCCACAATACTATATCCTCTCCTCGAGATCGATTCTCAACACGTAATTTATAAGACTAACCCTCTAGTAAGTCAAACCACTCATGTCTCCATCTTCAATCCCCTCACACAAAACAAACATTTCATATTATTTAAACTGTGATCTATTCTAATATCCAATCAATTCTTTCTTATCCCATGATCATATACTTCTACAGCAATTAGTGATCATTAAGACAAATAGCTTTTGACACCGTTTCACCCACGTACACACCTCCTAATTCAAAAAAAATCCTCCATTTTTTCACTTTTAGATAAATAAATTATTTGATTCAATAATATTAATATAAATACTTTCACTCTTAATTTATATTAATATTATTCACCAATATTCACTTCTAATATGTTATTAACAATATAAAATATTACAAAACCTTTCCACACTCAATCAAATTATACTCATAACTCAGTTTATACGTTCCCAAGTGATGCCATTCTCTCATCCTATTTTTATTCATCATATTTTCACTTGCAGGCACACTACTACTCCTTACCTCTCTATCCAATACCTCTCTCTCTCATAACTAATCACGTATGATCAGACGACTACATATTGATTTAAGTCCTTATATTTCCAATATGTTCTGTAGATAGAATTATCTGTGGAGTACTTTATTTGACTTCTTGGCACTATAACCTACACTCTTAGAAAACTTTAAGTGTTTATATCACCAATAGAAATGTAATCATGCTATACTCCCCCTTAAGTCCTATTTAATCACACCCTATTAACAACCTGACGAATCTCAATCTCAATCTCCGTCCATCCCATTAATATTAACTCTCAAACAATTAATCTCTCTCCACTACTTAACAAAATCTCATCCAAAACAAATCATACTAGAGTACTTACAATCGTTACACCCCATCCATTTGATCGATTTTTCTCCTCCATCCCATATTGACTCCATATTATTTACATTTTTCCAGAACTTCAATCCGCACAAATAAATGTCAGATACCAAGAACAATTCTCTGCTGAAAGTGTCAATCTGGTCTATATTCCCAACACAATTCAGCTGATCTCTCCTCTGAGGTAAACCTACCTGACGTACTAATAACTACTTTTTAATATCTTCTTATATAAGCAATCGTCTCTTTTAGAAATACATATTATAATTTAGCTCTACTTCTCCTAGGATAATGGATAATTCATCTCTGCAATGTTCAATAATCTATAATATTACTCATAAGCAAACAATAATAAAGATAAACATAACCTAACTTAACTCATCATGTAATACAAAACGAAAACACAACAAACAAGCCCTAGACGAAATTGATACTTTAATAAAGAGCTCAGCTAAGTCTCTGACACTGACAATAAAATAACTACACCACCAAATCCACCACTGAATTCTCACCTCACAGAATGAATACTCCATCTACTTCACAACCAAATTATTAATCGAGCGTCATAATTACAGAGGAGACTCTAGCCCTCAGAGGATCACCTGAAATAACTCTCTCACCAGGTATAAGGTACCCCGCACGATATAAATTCCCAAGACCTCGAATCTCTATCACACAACGCGAACCTACATACTTCCCGCAATCCCCAAGCACAAGATATACTAAATCTCTCGCCGACACTCTCCTCACCATAACCACGATCGTTAAATTCAAACTGGCACGAGCTATATTTAAATTGTTAGTACTAGGACAGTCTATATAGCATAATAAACATAATCACTGCGCCTGTGCGCAACCCTCTCTACAACAAAGACGCATAGACATTCATCATTTTATAAAGCTCTCACACACACACGGCGATAAAAGACACACCGATAACTCTACCTTGCATACAAATACCGATCCAACCACACAAATCAAAAGACAATCATCGTGTAGATAATAACAATACCCCCTCGCCCCAAACTTAACTCACACAAACTTACACATAGAGAAATTCTAGAGCAGTGCTCTAGAGCAAATACAATGATGGCCCATCGACTACAAGCGTATAGTAGAGCGAATCGCCGATCAAAAACCATCGCACCATCGTAGAACCTCAGAAATAAACAAATCGATTTAACTAGATTCGGCCCGCTCACTCCCCCACAGCTCTGCACCACCGAAATTTGACACAACAAACTTTCTATGATACAACGCCTCAACTCACGAAGTCACTCCTCTTCTGACTGACTAGCCAAGAGTCATACCCACGACTGCGACCCTCGTGCCGTCTTTCTATATCCCATTACTATCCTCAGCATCTGCAATACGGAAAATCAACCACCGCTCTCAACCATTCAATTAAAATCAATCAGCATTTTTAGCAACCAACCTCAGGTGGCTCGAGGTCGAACCAGCGCTCTCCTGCAAGACTCACAACGACCCTCCTAACCACTGCTGAGGAGCACACGCCGAACGGAACACCTCACTCGAGACATATGGCTCATATACGAACGCCAATCAATAATCATATACACCAATAACCCCATCATACAAGTTATAATTGAACACCTCCAAAACCGGCCAATCAAAAACAATCACACTACTGCCCTCAACAACACTTCGACAAAATCAAACAACTCATCCTCAAGTCAAAACTAATTCAATACAAACCATCAAAACAAAAATATCCATACAGTCAACAGCTCAAACATATTAATTATCACCTATATATCCAACAACTAATGACAGCAATTAACCCCACCGAATTATCAGTAACATTAATCCACCTACTTCAAAATTCAATATTCAATAATAATAATAATACATAATATTCCCTAGATATATATATATATACATAATACAGTGCTCAACACAAACCCATCTACTTTTACACCACACAAAAAAACCAATAATATAACTTTCTCCATGATCAATTATGTCTGCTAAATGTGATAATAACAATTTTTGTATATAATGTGTATATCATACACACATCCCAATTCTTATACACTTCTTCTTTCCAACTTTTCTTTCTACCTAAGAAATAAATTATAGCACACAGTTCTCATCTCGCGGTTAATAAATTACGAATATAATAATACAAAGAATAAATGTACTTCTTTTCTATCTTATTCTTTTTTATAATTGAATTAAGTTAATATATTGAGTGAGCGAGCCGCGCGACCCTTAGATGTGTAGAAGTATCAAGATTCGTTTCTTATTGTGTTTTGCGTTTAATGTGTGGTATTTAAAAGTTAGGTCATGTATTATGCGTTAGAACCAATAGATATCATAAATTTCTCTCCTGCTTGATCTTCTCAGCTTCGCGTCTCTCTTTAAATAGAATCCTGTAATATTGAGCAGTCGATCGCGCCGCGAGTCTCGTTATACAAACTCAGTCTAACTTATCGTAATCAGTGAACTATACTACCTGGTTATAATAAAGGATTTATTATAAATTTATAGTATCGACCTTTTTGTAAAATAATAGTACATTAATTACAGCCAGTTGTCCGTACAACTTATCAACCTACTACTACTACGTCATATCCAAGATTCTCACTAACATATATAGCTCATAAAAATAACTAATATAAAGAAGCACTCACTGCACGCTAAATAACCCATCTCAATATATCACCCTCAATATACAGTACTGTCACCTATATATAATACCGTATCAAACTATAACCTTCCTACCCTCTACTACGATAAGTAGGTATTCACCTTAACCTAATAAATAGGTAGCAGTTATATTACATATTTATATTATATTTAAATGTTTTTTAATTTATAAGTATAATTAATATTATATCTCGTTTTGTTTTTACAAAGTTTAATGACATTCTTTTTTTAATGTATATTATTTCGTTCTTTAAAAATGGAATAAGTTTTTTTATTATAATACTTCACAAAAGTATAAACTTTCAAAATAGAAGTATATATATATGAATATATAAAATATTTGAATAAATTAATATATATATTAATAATATTGTATAATTACCTATTATAAATTTAAACTAGTGATATAAAATCTTATAATATATTTATTGTTATGACTAAAAGTGGTACGTGGACATTGTATAATAATTATATACATGATCATTTCATTATTAGATATTATTTTTAACTCTAGGTTCATCTTTGTTATATATCAGACTCCTTCATTATCCTTCTAAAATTTCAAAACATTATTTTAATTATTTATACCTTATTTGTATAACCTTTTCATTTGGAAAGTTTAAACATGAGAAATTAAACTACTTTAAAAATTGAGACTGATAGTATAGTTGCTAAATGACTGAGTAATAGAAGTAGCCAATAATGAGTAGAAACTTACTAGATTATGTAATAAGCACCTCAGTTTTGGAATAGTAAATTTGATACAATATGAGTAGACGTTAGACAGAGTGTAACTATAGACAAAAAAGCTTAAGTATAATGATTAGATGATATTAGATGTAAAGAAGATGAGATATTTATGGATAGATATAGATAATAAGAGAAGTGTCAATCTGGTAATAGTCAAAAATATAAGAAGAATGATTAGACTCAAAAAAACCACCCTATATATACAGATTATATTATATATCGATAGAATTAGATTACGACTTACCGACTAGCTAAAATAGTACTATTAGATTAGAGATATATGACATATAATAAGTAGTGACTCACGAGTCACTGAATAGAATTTGACATAGATAGAATTTTATATGTGGGTGTAGAAAACATATCTCTATTTATAATTGGTTAATATTTTGAATTATATAATTATAGCGAGACGATTAACTGACATCGTCTTAGTTAACTAAATGATCTATTCCTCTACAATTCATTTTTGAGTATATATTTGTACTATTCGAATCATATGTGGCCTCCCCTACCCCTCGCATACATATCCCTCTCTTTTTCCCTTATTGTTTGTTATATGTTTTACCTATAATTTTTGATGTCTTAAATATACTTATTAGCCTTCAATATGATAATTAAATGCTATTACCTTATCAGTGTATATTTTATTTAAAGGGTAACAACAGAATTAAATATCTTCAATGTTGCTAGTCTTTCATATTATTTGTGATTTTATTTATCAATCGATAAACAATTGAAACTTTGCGATGCACATGTACTTAATAGTTTCCTTAAGCCTAGGTCAAGTAATGCGTGTGTAGTAATTTTTACAAGAATAAATCCTCAGCTAATACGTTTAAGCGCATTAAACTTCGTAATAATATAGATTTTATTGTTGAATCTAAAAACATATATTCCTATTATTGCAATTCTGCTCTCTTTTTTATTCTTTGTGTTTATTTAGATATTACAACTTGAATATAGTAGATTATAATATATCCTTCAATATTATAGACTATATATACATTTAGTATAAATTATATATATAATAATTATAACAAATTGAATTAAGTAATTAGTTTCCATATCAGAGTGGAAACAAATAGCAGTCTATACAGTTACTTGTGGCTAAGTCTTATTCATGTACAATATACTGCTTATATTACACCTTCTATTCGACTAAGCTTTGCTGATATGCCTCCATTTCCACATATTTGTTGATATTTGTCGTTAAATCTGACTACGCGCGTTTGAGCTTTAGAATCTTAGTGGGCGTTACAAAAACCAGGCGTCAAAGACATGTTGACTACTAGGAATTGTAGTAAAGATCTGTCTCGATAAGGAATTGCGATACTTTATTATTTTTCGATCTAATTTCTTTGATGATTTATAGTTCATTATTCGGAGGAGAGAGATGCTAGGAAAGTTAAGCGCTTGTTATTGGGTTCCTCGAGCTAAAAAATTCTATTTAAATAGAGTAGATGTTCTCTCCAAATTACGCTCATAAGAAATATTTATTACATCATTATTTATGATATTTAATACTAATAAAAGGCATTTCATGAGTAAAATGATTGTTATATTTTATATAATTGTCATCTGGTAGAAATTAGTTCTTTGAACAGTTTTTAATTTTATCTAAGTTGATTTTCAATCTATAGTGTGATAATTTCTCGTATTGGATGAGCATAATGATAGATATTTGCTATTTTTAGTGATGCCTTATGACAATCGTGAGTTTGCCTAGGTGTAAAGTAATAATTGATTCTCTTATGATGGATAAGGCATGATTGTCTAAACGAAGTATTGTGTGTCTTTCAATGATAATTGTTGGCCAATACATAAGTTCAAATGTGATTTTATTAATTATTATTGTGAGAAAAAAGTAAAATTATCTTGATGCAGGACACTAATTTTTCCTTAAGCTATATCATGCAATCTCTAACTATGATAAGAAATCAAACAGAATGAATTGTAGATTGTGAAGAAGTTAGATTTCCAGTGAGTTGAGTGGGTAGTCTGGACATGCTCTATAGATCCGCGACCACCTACAGTATAAATAAGATAAATAAAAACAAAAAAGAAAAAAAAAAGATATTAGCTCCAGCCTGGTCTCGGTGATTTACTGCCGAGTGCTCATCTTGGGCTAGGTGAATAGATAGTTGTGCACACGGTTAGGCTTTCCTAAATAGTGAATTATTAGGACATTGGTCTACTTTGATAGTCAGTGTTGATCTCTTACTTTTCAGTACTATGGCCACTCTCGATCCGAATAGATAGGCGCTCAATGTTGTGTGCGGTTGTGAGAGGATACAAGCACATTCTAACCACAATTGTTCTAGTGAAATACTCAGAAAGCTTACCCTGCCCATATTATACCGTAGACAACTCTCATCGCAATGCCTTGCAGTGTATCTCAGATAGAATTTTGACATGGACGAGCCATGGCTTTCGGAGATAATCATAGATGGGCAACTATAGGTATCCTATTCTACAAAAAACATATAAGACCCACCATTTGATTTCTGAAGATAAAGAATATCTACCTTCAACATTGTATCCTCTCGTTATTACGTATACAAATAGTTACCCTCTCACGTGTGCTCACTCGTATATCCCATCAAGTGTGATCACTAATGGAATTACCATACCAACCCATATTTATGAATTTAAACTCAGCCCAACTTGGTCTGAATAATATCAAAACATGTGTACTTTGTTAAAAATACGAAAATAATAGATTAAATAAGAGACTCAAAGTGCGTCCTTGGAGACACATAATTATCCACTACAGATACGAGGCTTGCCACACATATGGTAACACTTTGTACGTGTATATGAGTAAGGCGCGACCTACTTCCGCAGGAAAACAGAGAACTCAAAATACGTGAGTGTACCTACAACTTAAATAGCATATACAGCCATTAATGGAAAGAGTGCTAGACATAAGATACTTGAACCTAGAAAAATGTGTTGCCTAACATTTAGGTGATCAACGAAATTTATTCTTCATAATTTACTATTTATATGGAATTCTATACTCTCGTATAGACCTGTAGCCTACGCAATTATATTATTGTAACACTCTCACAAATGCGAAAGTGATTCATCTTTATTAATATGTATCTCCAGAATTACGTGAATCATAACTCGGAGTAGAGATATACCCTTTATCAAATGGATACATAATACAGTAAAGATTTACATATAGAATAAATTATGTATCCAGACATTTAGTAAGTATGCGGTAGAGTGAACAATGAGTAGAAATTTTCTTGACTCATAACGTATATACGATACCTTGAATGTCAACAGAGCTAACAGTTTTTACCTTATCCCTTATTGTTAACGCTAAAGACAAAATAGGAGGCAAACTTCAAAAGACTAGCAAACATTGGCAGTAATGAGCATAAAAATATTCATTATTACAAACATTGAATGATTCTATGCTCCATAAATACTCAAATACAATTAATATATTTATTCAATTAACTATGAAATAGTCATAGCAATGAATTTAAAAAATTATTATATAAATATTATTACAAACTATTCAATGTTCAAAAATCAAATATGGAATTGATCATTTTATTAACTACGTGAGTAATCTCATTACGAAAGTGTACTATTTAATATTATGTAATTATTATATAAGATAATTATTAATTAATATATGACTAAAGTAATAATAATAATGTTAGATATTTTCAGTAACGATTATTACGATAAGTATATGCCGCTTAATGAATAATACATTTAAAATATTCTAAGTATAATTAATAAGTATAATACATAATTAACATAGTACTTCAAATTTTTTTCCATTCTATTTTTCTATATTATATATTCTAAGATGAGAGGTAAAGGCCTGTAGAGCGCGAATAGGGATTAATAGAACGTCGTGTATATCATTTGATGCTCCAAATATTATCCGATGATATTATATGACTCTCTCACCAATGATACGAAATCTCTCCCTTGTTTCAAAATTAACCGTGTGAGAGTGTGAAAACAAAGGTGTGAACCTCTCGGCTTTTCAGCTACGGGATTCCATGGGTGTCCCCCGGACTCAACAACAAATATTATATATTTACTCAATTATAAATTCACGTTAACCCTTTGCAGCGTCGGTTCTAAATATATTAATATATTATAACAAAAAAATATAATAAGGTATTGGCAATAACAATACTTAACCTTTACCTTAAAAATACATAAATGAAAGTCATGTTATACATTTCACATCACTAACCAGCGTGCATTATCTAATATAATATAATATATATATTAATATATAATTAAATATTATATATATATTATTATATATATTAATTATATTAATATTATTATATAATATATATATATATATATATATATATATTATATATTATAAATATACATATATATATATATATATATAATATATATAATAATATAATATATATATATATATATATAATATATATTAATATATATAATGTATTAATATATATATATTATATAATATATATTAATTATATATATATATATATATATATAATATATATACTTATATATAATTATTATATATATATTACTGGTATATATATATAATATATAGATAATATATATATAGTATATTAATATATAAGTAATACTAGTGCTTATAATGTTACAGTGAACAATAAAAAGAAAAACTTAATTATAAATTCATTTTATAATAAAGTATCTATACATGATGATTATTAATTTATAATATTAACTGGAGCTCGCGGCTCGTTGAAGTATAACTTTGCTCATAACTAGACTTATCTTTAAAGTAACGCCTATAGAGCGAGACGATAATATCAAGAAAAATATTTATTATATAGAAATAATTTCAATCACATTATTAAAATCTTTATATATAATATATATAACATTTATATCGTAACATATAACACGGATAGACGTATACGTCTCACTTTATTCTATCTCATACACGAAACATTATAATTGTCAATATATTATATATATATAATATATATATATATATATATATATATAGATATTATAAATATATATAATATATATATATAGTAGTATATATAATTATATATATATATATAGGGTTAAAATAAATAAATAGGAAAGTATATATGATGTTGAAAATGGCAAAAAAGAAATATAAATTATATTAGTATATATCCCAGAATATATTTAGGAGACCTGCAAACTCATATAAAAAACTGTGTAAATACTTCGAGTTCGAAATTTTGTGGCCTAGTTTTTTTGCTTTGGCGAGTTAATTTTTATCTTAGAAAAATAGGAATCATAAATAACTAATATCAAAAATGTCCATTACTCAGTCATAAGTAACTCCACTTTAAAATGTTTTACATATAAACATTCCTCTCAGTATATATTTGGACTTATACCTATTTCATTTTCCTATTTCTATATATAATTTCCTATTCTTATATATATTTGGTATAAAGACCAATGGGCGTTCTTCTTATGTCGTAAGAACCAAAAACTCTCTTCATAACATCATAATAACTTTAACATATTTTTTTATATTTTACTCTAGTTATTATTTACATCTGTGTTATCTCACAAAATCATACCTTCCTCCTCTACATCAAGTTTAGTTTATCTTGCGTTATGATACCTATTTTGCAAACTTGATTTTATTTTATTTATTGAATATTAACTTTATATAAGTTTTATATACTACCGTACCTCATCTCACATATCCCCTTTCAAATTTTATAAGTTTATAATTTTTTCGCTTTTCAAACATACCTTCCTCCTCTTCAAGCTTATTTCGTGCTTCTTTTTAAGCCTAATCCATAGCAACTTCTAATTTTCAAACTAATGTAATCGTGACTTAAGTTTCTTTACTCCCTTGTCTCCCCTCCCCACCAAACACACACGCATAAAACACACACACACACACAACACCACACACACTACACACTACTCTAAATCAAACATATTACTTAGACATTACTCTCGTTTTCGTTCATACCACACACATATGCAACAGCACACCACACACACACACGACGACGACCACACTGCCACATCATCACACGGAACCAGCACGGAGCCAGCCCCGCACACACCAGCAGCGACCACACGACACACATCACATACCACCAGACGATACACACACACACGGACACACACACACACACAGCATCACATACGCAGCCATACACACAAACACAGCACCAGAATCCTAGGGGTAATCCTAAGAGTCCTTGATCCACGATGCTTTAGTTCTCTAGAAGAAAGAAAAGAGCTTGCTTTCCTAATAGACTACTCCTTTTAGCATAATAGTGGCATCTCCACGGTCGTTCATCTACTGGGGTGACATAATGTTTAAGAGTACACCGTCTGTGTTCTTAGGCTTAGCAAAGTCTCTTGCTATAATATACATGAGAAGATAAAATAGAGATAAAAGAATGACAACAAATCAAGAGCAATAACTGAATGCTGAAGTAGTACTCTAAATATGAGAGCAAATCATTTATGGTAGCGAGTTTTGAGATATTGGTGAGAGGATTGTGTCTTTTGAGACCAAAATTTTAAGTTGAAAACAAAAGCTTTTGAGAATAAAGATGTTTATATTTATTTTTGGGCGTTTGACTTATTGTTAGTTTGTTTTCCTCATTAGGTTGATAAGGTGATTATATGTGTTATTTGTGTAATTAGTCTCCTATTGGTTTTTTCCATTTTGTTTATCGCTCTCTTTATGTATATATAATTTTTGTGTGTGGTCGTGGTGTAATTCTCTCTGATTCAAATATTAAGTCAATTTATATAATATGTGAATAAATGCAAACAGAACTTTTTTATGCACGAGTGGAAATTGTGAATGGTGGTACGCCTCTCTGATTTACTGTCTCATAGATACGCGATAATCAAAAGAGGTTTGTGAATAATGAGAATGAAAAATATTATTAATAATAATTAATGTTAGATATGAATAATATGTGAGTTTGGATAATGTAATTGGTGTCTTCGGTAAATAATAAAATTGATAATGGATAACTTTAATAATAATCAATTAATCCAATACTTAATATCCAGATTTGGATAATGAGGTGAAGTAGAAACTAGAGAAATAAGTGATATTACGTCTGTTGTGTAATATGTATGGAATCTGGTAGGATGTTTAACGATGCACTTAGATAATAATAATAATTATAATATTCAATTAGATGAGATCAATGAAGTACTCGATTTGTGGAAGATATATAATAATAGTATATCTTGTGTATGATATTTATAGTGAATATAGCTAAACTCAACATGACTGAAGAGAAAAAGAAGAAAAAAAGACGAATAATATATAAAAAACTAAAAGATAATCTAAGGAAAGAATATAGCTAATAAATATATGATAAATAGATAAAATAAGATAGAGAATGTAGAGAATATATACATAATATAATAAAAAAAACTGTTAATACAACAAATGACAACTTGTAAAGAAGTGTTTAGTTTTCGTTGAGTTGGGGAAGTGATTTGGTCAAATAAAAATAACATAGAAGAATGGAAAAAGACTAGCAGAGTGAGAAAAGATAAATAAAAAATAGATAAAAATACCATAATAAATAATTAGTTCAAGAAAGAAAAAAAGTTATATATAAGGAAAAAAGAAAAAAAAAGACGGAGTCATAAAACATAACAAGATTCAGAGAAAGGAAGGAAATATAAAAAGAAAGATCAAAAGAAGACAAAAAAAAAAGTTAGAGTTAAAAAAGAAAACAAATAGAAAAAAAAAAAAACAAAAAAGCGCGTAATATATAAGGAGAGGAGAATTTGACTGCTAAAATAAATTCATTAATAATTTAACTCAATATACTCAATAACAATATTAAAAGATTGTGGAAATCGTATCTGCAATGTATTTTTTAGTAACGTAGTGATCTTTATCCTTAAAAAAGAAACGATCCCAAAGAGTTGTTAGATGAGGATATAATTAAAGGCATATAGTCAGAGCTTCCTCCATTAGTGATTGCTGTTGGCAAACGTGATTGCCTGATACAACAGTCAATTATGAGTTGTTATTATTATTAGTAATTAGGAGTTATCGTGTGATTAATTTATTAGGTCTTGCAGTGATAAAATGATGTGATTTGAAATCTAAATAATATATGTGAGTATAAGATGAGTAAAATGTGCTCCCTGATACTTATTATTTGGTTGACTCGCAGTTACGTTTATATAGTAGATTCTTTTCAATAAGAGAGTTGTCAAGATATGTATCTATTATATAAATCTAGTACTTTCCGAATCCTCATTTAGAGGATTCATGTATTAAATAAAGTTGAACTCAGTTTTTAAATTTGATATGATCATTTTAACTACTTTTTACCTCCGGATACGATGAATTTGTTTTATTATAGTGTAAGTTTGTTAGCAGTATAGTGTAGCACGGATGATCTCATAAACGCTTGTTCTAATATACGATGAATTGCTGACGAATTAAGTATCTTGATCTTATAATTATATATGCGCAAGTTGTGATGGGAATTTGTACCGTGTTTGTATGTTTTAGTATAGTGTAGGGATTTGAATGTTGTGATATAGTTGTGCTAGTTGGTTATGTATACGTATAAACGTGGTTAGTAAAGTGAACTTGAAAATATTTATATTCTGCTTTATTAGCAAATGTAAGCTGTACTATGCAATTATATAGCTTTGAACCTAGCGTAATATAGTGATTGTGATCTATATAGAAGTTTTTTTTATCATTTATTGTCTCTAAGACTATACCTTTTCTAGTGATTGGATATGACTCAAAAGTCTCAGAAGAGATCATAGCTGAATTGATAAGCTGTTCGATAGTGAAGGTTAAGAACTTGTATGAAGTAATTTTTATTCTTATGTGAAGTGATGTGGGGTAATGTGAGTGACTATGCCATGTTTATCCAAGATATGGACTGTGAAGTAGTTCTATGTATGCCAGTTGTATTCTCTAATGTGTGAAGAGAGTCATTGTTAATTTAGTTAATGGTGCTGATCATTAGCACGTGTATTCCCATATGGTGTTTTATGAACTCTATAGTGCTATGACAGATACTGTACCTGATTTGGTGTTTGAATTGTTTTCGTGAGGTATATAAATGATATTATCATGATATAGTTTGTGAATGTGAGTTATAGTGGAGTTGAAGATCTAATGTTGAGTTTTTCTAAAGAGCTTGTATTATGAAAAATCTCTCCTGTGTCTCACTCTCGGTGTGTATGTGGTTTTTGCGGAGAGATCTAATATGCGGAAATTTTTTTCCTTTAATCGAGTCAATGTTAGCTGATGACTGTATACTTGTCTTGTTGCTCTATAGGAGAGGTGAGATTATATAATAGAAAAGAATATTTTGTTTTGCGAAGATAGGATGTGTGTGAGTTGGGTGTATAGATATGTATACACTTATATTAAAATAACTTTGTCGGTTTTACATATAGTGGTTTAATCTTCGATATACTGGTGCCATTTTTTTTTTCTCTTTGTCTTTGCGTTTAAAGAGAGAAACTGGTTTTTCGTATTCATGAGAATTATTTATTGCTTGCAAAAATAAGACTGGTTATAGAGAGTTAGTTTATTTAATGTATGGAAATGTTTAGTTTATTTAGATTTATGATTGATCTGGTTAGAGATCTGATGTAAATAAGGCCTTTTGTGATATTTGACATTTTCGTGTCTACTGAAGGGATTTCAATTTTTGTTTATCTGAGTTGGCTGTGAATCCGTGTGTGTATTTTATGTGATATATTTGTGTTAGCACAGAGAGTGTTGCGTGTGTAACACCATTGCTGATATAAAGTTATTTAATTGAGTGTAACGAGATATTCAAATATTAGATAACTTTTGTTTTGATCTGTTTCTAGTCGTAGTGAGTGGATAGGAAGTGTTTGATGTATACGCGTTAATGATAACTTTTATATGTCGTGAGGAATATGTGTTGTTAGGCCAGTATAATGTAAGAAAGTATTCTAATTTTCTGAAATAAAAAATAAGTATATGTTATCGCATATTTGTTCATGACTGATTAAAATTTATAGTTTACTATGTACGTTTCATGTAGAAGAAAGTTTTTATTTACATTTAACTAACTATAACTGTAATTTAGCACTACTTATATAAAGATTTTTTCTATCTTTTCTAATATATATAACTTATAAATATATATATTATATATTTTAGTTTACTCGAAAGTATAATCATTATGATAACTGGAATACTATATTTATAATATATATAGTCATGGAAAACATATTTTTTTCATACTTGAGTCAATGTTTAATAATTTGATATACTCAATGAGTTAAGAATTACCTTTCTGGTAAATATTAATCTGTGTCAACGGAATGTCTCATATTAGCTCCCGGAATCACATTGTATCGTTAAAAACATTAGGAGTTTCATAAATTACATAGACTTACTCAGTCTATAATCGGTGAACCTTAGTACATTAGTGTATTGTATATTTGTTCAATAACTATTAACGCGTATTAGAACTTTTAGTATCTTAGAAAACACGTGTGTAAATAATATATTATATAATAATCTCTCGAGTTTTCAATGTACATAGATACTAATAATAATAGTTATTATTTTAATGGAAAGATTACATGCAAATGGTTTTATTTACTCAGTTAAACTCATTACTCTGATATAACTCTTTTTAAAATAAATTGTTATAGAAGAAGTTTCTATAATAGAGCTAAATGAATACTCCTAACTGTGTGTATACCACGAGCATCACTGTGTGATAATGGCATAGGAGATGCAGTCTGAGGAGTATCTCTCGAATCTCTTTCGTGGGACATATGACTTAACTTTAAGGACTATATTCCTTTCCCTTACTAGAGAGGTGATAGGGCTTCTCCTCGATAACCTGCGCGACTACTAATCTCTTTTCTCATATGAAAGAGTTTGTTCACGGGTTCCGTCGCCTCCGGGGCGCCCAAACAGTAGAATATGCAAAGATACGCCACCTTATAGTTTCCTTATCGTCGGCCTCGTGAAGTCACCTACGCATATATAGATCTGACCTACTCAACTTTATCTAAAATAACTTTTGAATATAATAATTGAAAATAGGGATAGAAAATCTTTCTTGAACAACTTGTAAATATTTAGTCCTTGCGTTAAATATAATTTAGTTTTGCTCTAAGTTAACTTATTGATTAATCATTGATGAATAATAAATTTAAAATTCATGTAGAACTACTATTATTATTATATATAGTATTAATATAATATATATCTATATAATACATATAACGTATTATAATATATATATATATATATATAGTATATATAGTGTATATATAATATAGTAATATACAAAGAAATTTAACGGTCATTCGGTAAATCAAACCCTCACTAGTTATAAACACGTAACATAATTGATTATACAGACACATTAATACACGCTAATTTACAGAAGAAATGAAGACCTCCTGATTATAAGTTGTTATAAGTGAACATGTATGTTCAATATTATAGGTCATCCAAAGATACAATAATATATAATTTTACCACATTTAGATTTAACATATTTAATTGTTATCTCTATAATTATATATATTAATATACATTTATTTCATTAACTCAGTTAGTATATTATTAATACGTTATTCAGAACTAAACTTTTACGTGATTCCACAATAACTGTATTCCGATATTTACTGTAGCATAATATATTTTAACATTACTTCTCGGATAGGATTAAATTCTCATACTAATTACTCTACATGTATTCACTCTAGAAAATTATTTCGATTGTAATTGAGTCTAATAGGAGATCAAAGTCAAATTTTTTAAAAGGGTAATCCGTGGTACTGAGCTCGTAGAGCCGGAACGTATATATATATGATATATATTATATATAAAGCTAAGTTTAGGTATAAAGCTCCGCAAGGTTTTTTCAGTATACTATATGATGAATTGAGCCTCGAGAGCCTGAGAACCTATAGGTTTATAATAATTATAAGTGAGTCTGTCCGCTTATAATCCTCAGAAATGATTAGATCAAGTATTGAAACATAATACTTATGTATGTTAAGAGAGAGCCGATATCAATATATGTCCCTTATTATTAAAAATTTGTCCTTTTTTATAATTAAAAGTTAATAACACTATATAGTTCTGGATACAGTAAAGTTTTATAATAGACTCAGTTCTATTTGATCTTTATTGCTCAATAATAATGATGTGGAAGTAGTATAGTTAATATTTATACTTTATATTATGTACGGTTTATTATGCATAAGGAATTAAGTATTTATAATAATAAACAATTTTTTAAATTGTATTTATTTTATCTCAACTGATAGTCTAAAATAATTGTTCGATAAAGTGCTCGATTTATTACAATGTGTCTTGAAGCGTAGTGTTTTTTTTTTATTATTATATCTCTCGCCTCTGCATTTTATAATACATCAACGAGTCTAAAAACCCTCTATTACCTGTATAAAATTAGTTAGTACAATTCATTATCTTATTGCACTTATTTAAAAAGACTCTGAAAAGGTGTGTCCATACAGAATAATATAGAGTGGTTATATAGAAGGTTACTTCGGTCACAGGTGAGTAAAAAGTTCATATTACTTTTAGAAACTATTTGATATAACGTTATGGTTATTTTATATATTGCTAATTTATTTACTCATTTTTAATATTTATTTATAATCCTTAGGTATATCGATAATAATAATTAATATATATATTATATAGGTATATATAAATATATATTAATATATAATTATTACTAGATTAATTATATATATATAATAATTATCTAATATAGTATAATATACTATATATTAAGTATTTAATAATATTATTAAAATATCAATATATTAATATATATTAATTATATTATTAGATTAATATATATATATATTTAATATTATGCTTCCTACATGGCTTTAAATATCGATCATAAATTCTATTATCACTTGTAAGGTGACTTACGTTGCTGGCCGAGACAAAATACATTAGGTTAGTGTCTTACTTGTAGGTGACTATAATACAATAAATTCCATTATAGATATAATGATAATACTGTAGTAGGGCTTATACTCAATAGATACCATAGGAGTACTTATTATACTATCGATGGTCTATATCTCCATACTCGAAGAATACATTAGTGAGTTTTAAGTGCTACTTGATGGTGACGAAACAAATCCATTAGTGTTATAAGTTAAATATATGGATATAGGCGAGTTAGCTATAACTCAAAGATTATTCCATTATGGTTTAGAGGCTTCAACTTGAGTATGTAGGTCATAACAAGAATCCATTTAGGTTAGGTGATACTTGAGGGTAGGTACTACTCATATCCTATTTAGGTGAAAGGGGTCTACTTATATATTATTATTTATTTATTTATTAAAACTTTTATGGGAGAGAATGTATTGTCTTTTTAATTTTATTTTAGATATAATAACTGATATTTTGGATTAATAATAGTTAATAATGTGAGGTGCTAAAGATATTCGTTTGGTTATATATAATTTACGGATCGACTTTCCAACATTGAAGGAAATTTGAAGTCAAGATGGATTGATTCTTTAATTTATATTTAATAAATTTGATAATTAATAATGACTATTACAAATTAAATATAATATTTACTACTAAAAACATGAGAAAAATTTTATTTTTCATGTTAAAGAAACTTTCTCAGAACTATAAAATAATTATTATATGTAGTCCAAAATCTTGAAAAAGGATTTGAGAAAAGTTAAGATCACTATAATTTATAATTAGAATCTATTAAATTAACGTTCTTCTCTTATTAAATGATACATTATAATATATAGTATAATTTATCAAACCTTCAGAAACCAAAATGAATTGATGAGATTGATTCAATTTATCTTATTCCTTATAGGCAGTATTTATAGTAAATTATATATACAAAATTAATTTACTCATATCGAAAACAGATTAATTTGTGTAATAGACAATAATTATATATTAGATATGGTGCTATAAATTTCCTTAAGCTATTTTGAGAATTTGATTTTGTAAGTTACATATTAAGAGCAATTTAATGAATTTATTAAAATTATAAATAATTTTATAATTAAAAATATAATATGAAGGTTATAAATATTATATATTATTAATATGTAATTTGATAATATAGAATGTTAAAAACAATTAAATAATTAAATCAATAATTATAATAATAAATATAATATAATAAATCAAATAAATATAATAATACTAATTATATAAATATTAATAACAATTAAAAATCTTGATAAAGACTTTTAGGGAAAAAATAAACTAATATTAATAATAAATATTTTGAATCATGCTATATATAAGTATTTTTTAAAGATTCATACTCGATTAGATAAATTTTTCTCCATAAAAAATGTATGATTGATTTTACTAAATATGTTACATTGTTAATAATTATTTTATAGTATAATATATATTATATTATATTTTTATACAGCTTTCATATCCATTATAAAAATATAATACTTTTTGTCATATATATATCATATTATATAATTGGATCAGTTAGAGGCAAGGATCAAATATTACAAATAGTACAACATATGCTGCAACCATAAGGCTAATCAGAGAATATATTTCTGTCCAGCATCATATTAAGTCTACTCAAATAGAATCACATGGTATATATTAAATATTATTGTTAATTTATTCATTTAATTAGTTATAATTAATAAAAAAGATATATATTTTTAGTTATAAATTTTAAATAATATTATATATTTTCACTAAAAACGATTTATATCTAAATATAATTTTTATCATATTCATTTAATATTTTTAATAATCTGTCTAGGTTATTTAGCATAGATATATTGACATACTGATATCTATCATTGGCTAATGAGCTACTTAGCTCTGAGGTGATTTTACTCTATTCCGTTCATAGATAGGGTTTACTATCAAGTAATAAATAACATTTTCCTCATTTGATATTATTTTCATTGTGTGTATATCCTATATTACAGTATAGTTGATTTTCAAGTTATTATATATTTGTTGGCACCGGTAAGTAGTCATTATTAGAGTATACTTATACTATATCGGAGAGGGACTATACTAGTGGTAAAGCAATGCTCTCCGTACACATCAACGCCAAACTTAATAGGGGACTAGGTCTCAACTGTTTTTGTGATTGGTACTCTTTTATATGCTAGGCTAATTATACAGCGCCTCTCTACAACTCTCAGGCCACTACTAATAGTTCAGTAAGGTAATATCCTCCTACCTCTCCGTACATAGCTTCGTTCTTAAGTTTATATATAGAGTATAGCCTTCGTGTACTCACTCATACCTTACCTATTTCACTTAATAGATTCATTGATAGTTCTATAATGACCCCTTGTATTATGTACCATTTCAGCAATAAACACTTCCATTTCTGCTTTTACGTTAACCGCATAACGCAGCATATATATTAATAAATTTGTATCATTATAATCTCGTGTTTTCTTTCCAAATATATTCTTCTATTCCTGTAATATTATTCCATATTTGCTTTTAGTTGTAATACTAAGTTGACTCTAATACTATCTCTTATACATGAGATATTATTAATTGGTCACTATTTGTTAGTTGACCGTTCCTTAGTACTATTATGATGTATAGAGTCTTCCATCGGAAACTGCTCCTTTCCTCAGTTCAGTAAGGTGACTACACCACTTACGTAGAGTCTCATGCTAGACTTCTCTGTTAAACCTCTCAAGTCAATATATAATATTAATAATAGATAGGTTTATTTATGCGTCTACGATACACCATAAACTTTGAACAGGCAAAATGTGTTGATAGATGATTTAAATATAAAGGTTAGTTATATCTTCTGGGGAAGAAACTGACGTACCTCACAGTACGGTCATGAATAGTGAGATTATAGTTAATAGTATTCTATTTATATTATATAATTATATATATATACCTAATCTATATATATATATAGTTATATATATTATATATTAATAATATATAATTATATATATTATATATTATATATTAATATATAGTATATATATATTTATTTAATATATAAGTATATATTTATAGAATAGTTTATATAATATATTATATCAGTATATAATAATTTTAATATATATATTAAAGTATATTATATATATATAATATATATATATATATCATATATATATATATATATATAATTAATATATATTAATATATATAGATATATAGGTATATTATATTATAATATTATATATATTAATTTATAAATAGAGTATATTTTGCTGTTGTAAACAAAGAGAAAAATCACAGAATTACGGTGTGCTAGATGATAATACTATAGTGCGCTGATTCTAATCGTAGCGTGCATCAATAGAGAATGATGAATTGAGAACGATGATTATAAATCGATATCGTGCCAAGATTCTTTAACTCGCCAGTATCGACGACTATACTTTATATTTAGCACACTCTCTGTGCGATCTCTGATTCATATTATTACATTTCTATTTCTTCATTTTACATTTTGTAATGCTTTTATGCGAATCTCATATATTTTATGATGCGCTCTCTACATGTGGAGATAAAATTTTTTTAATTGCGCTAAAAACTAAACAATGAAGAATGTCAAACTCAAAGCTCACACCTCAAACACTCCTGACTCCTTGCTTTCTTGTGGGACCACACGTTGGTACTTATGTGAGTAGATCCACAGTTTTATGATTCTTGTGTAGAATATTACATCAAAAATAGCATGAGCATTACTAGTCATATCGGTTTTAGCTTGTTTCACACGTCTACGCGTTTCTATGAGAAAGTCTACTATAATATTTTAGTATTAAATAAATATGTGATTTGAGCTCAATAATAAGCTCTCCCACCCTAACAAGTATTGGTTTTCTACTTTTCGGACTTCTCAAAACATTTTAATTAATATGTCCCGTAGCTGAGGTACTATTAAAAGATATATATGATAGAGACGTGTGTATTAGATATATATATACGTAGTATAATATATAGCATGATATATACAACGTCCTTTCTCCCTTACTCTGAATATAAATTATTAAATGAGTTGATATTCTCATATAAATGACTACATTCAAGTTGTACATTTGTATATTTTGTTCAATCTCTAACAGGTTAGAATTATTAGATCAATCTGGAACGAGAGAAGCTCAGTCGCCTATTTCCGATAGTATTTCATAGTTACTAAAAAAGTAAGGGGGCATAAACCCCTCCTTAGTCAACTCAGAACATACACTACTAAACACCTATACATTATTATATAGTATATATAATATAGTATATATAATAGTAATGTATATACTATTATTAAATATATATTATATATATTATATATATATTATTATCATATAATATCTATAATTATACTATATATATAATATATATATAATATATAATAATATATAACTATGTATATTATATATTAATAATACTAGTACTAAGTAATAGCTATAGATTTTTGTCCTTAACACGATATTATATATCATATAAAGTCAATAGGTATTTGAACAAATTTGAAAAGAAATTTTAATATTTCATGAGGGTATAAACAAATCGGGAGCTAATGGAGGCGTGGTTTTGATTGCTCTGGTTAATGTGGCGAGTCTTATGAATTTGCGTCATTGTGTTGAAATACATTTATTCACACCTGCAGAATTTTCCAGTTACTGGGCACGGCATAACTGCTGAGTATAGTGTAGGAATGCTTGATGAATGTGTTCGGCAATTATTCGTTTTTTGATAATAAAAATGACTGGAAATAACTCTTGAACAATATGCTATAATCACGTCATTATAATTTGTTATACAAGCCTTGGCGATTCCTTTATGTGCTAATCGATATAATCTTCTAAAGATCCAAGATAGAGCGTCATCATAGGCACCAACACAAATAAAGAGGATGTTAGGTACAATCGTTATTAGATAATGGTCCGCCACATCTCATAGTGATTTGTGAAGAGAATGACACGTTTAGCTGGCAGCCTCCCTCTCAAATACCTCCTCGTAATAATGAGAGATCATCATTTGACCGTACAAGAGACTTTATTGTCATTCTTATGTAATTGATCTGAATATATATCGATAAGAGTCATCTGCAGATACGAGTTGGGCTATATGTCGTAATCAATTAGTGAATTATCGTATTCAGTCATTATGAATAGTAGAATTATTGGTGATACTTCAGGTGAATATTCTCTCAGCTAGAAGTTATTTTTGAGCAGTAAGCTCAATCTGATCATGTTTAGTTGTATTAAATGACTAGCATAAACATGATATCAATTGCGGAGACTGCGTGAACAGCTCATATTCCAACTTCCCTCATAATATTAATCAGTAGATCTAACTAGTAATGAGTCCTGTGGTTTTATGGGTACCTACCAGATAAGACATAAATTATAGTCTATAATTCACAATAATGTAAATAAAAGTAGCATTAACTACAAACATTCCTCTGGAGATCCAAAAAAAAAAAGTCATAAGGCTAGATATGATCCGTGACTCAGCAAATATGTTCTCCTCAAATGATTTAATGTTATATAATCGTCATTACTCTATCTAATACATCCTAAGTTGTAATCCTTAGGCTTCAATCACTACTCGTAAGTACCGGCACCACACTGCACAACCTCAACTCTACACTCCCAGGAGTATTTATAATATACCTAGGAGGTTCTACGTCACCTTATGAAGTCTATGTTATTATAGCGTAATGTATAAATCGGTCCGGATTTATTTAGGAGCAGCGATGTACAATATTATACGCGCTCCATCACCGCATAAAAAGCATCCCCCCACCACATTCGTCTTCACATATTCATAGACAATATCATGATAGTCTCATTCTGAGCAATTGGAGTCACAAATAGTATTACATATGGTATGACACAATTTCAGAGCACTAAGCCATAACTTCTACTCTACCACATGCTGATACAACTCAGAATACGAATGAAACTTACTCAACATTATATCCACATTGCTGAAATGCACTCACTTACAGAAATATCAGCTCGATTCAGATTTTACCATTCCTGAGCACAGAACATCTGACTTTATCAGACTCGCGACAGCCCATCGTGCGAGGCCATAAGAATCCACCCCTATGAGGCGGTTCCAGCGCTGCTATACCCATTAAAGTGCTAGACCAAAACCGTTAATAAGCACTAGAAGCCGATGACACTCTCGCACGCTCCAAAAAACAGTAATTCCGCATATTCACATAATATAGAAAGAAAGTACTTCAACACTGCGCGCATAACAGGTAATGTACTGTCACTACTCGGCGCAACAGAGAGATATCTTTACTCTCTCTATAAAAACAATAAGAGTTGATATCTATTCTCTCTATCCACACAAACAACTCTATTTGTGCAATTATTAATGTCTATACTAAGGTACTTAAAATTATTAGCCAGTATATAGTTACTAATTCTTACCAGCATAATAGTCATCTCAATCAAATACTGCTTTATAAGATCCAAACCAGTGGATATAAATGTACTACCTTTCTATGAACCTAATAAAAACTATCAACCCCGTAATTCGAAAAACCTTAAATAATAAACTCTACAAGAATAGTGTATTAGTACATGGACTCCTCAAAATATTCTAAATAGTACCCATATATATACTTTTAAAGTACAGCCTTACGGAACTCACAGTGCTATCGACTGATAGCCTTAAACTCTTTTTTTTTTTCCGGCGCTTAACAATATTAAGCAAGCTAATTTATTAACAGTAATTATCACATTTAGATTTAGGAAGTACCACACACACATATAATTCTCATATCTCATTAACAGCTTAAATTTAAATCACTAACAGCTTCAATACACTTCTAAACAAGATTCTATATATATTCAATTACATTAGAATCTCTATATACAATATTTCAAATAGCAGTCAGACGTTTATATTCTCTCTCACCTAAGAATCAATTGCCTATTCATTCCTCCTCAACCATAGGTCCAGACACAGCATTACGGAACGAGAATTAAGTGACGAGAAAGATACTCTCACCCCGCCTAGCCTCTACTAACAACGATACACAACATGGACTATCCTCTTATCAGAAACATCTTAGTATTCTCCATGAGTCACAACAATGTGCCATGAGATCTGCGCGGTTCTCATATAAACTCTCTAATACTAATTAGCATTCTTCCTCCCAACATCATCAATAACCACTGTACTCTTCAACAACTGATAAGACAATAACTCAAAGCAACTATTAGTGCTGATATTTTGTCATTATTCCAACACAGTACACCTCTTAGTCTATAGGATTAATCAACATAAATTTAAATATTAATACAAACTCATAGAATCTAATAAAATATAGAATTGATAATAAGGCATGACGACTACTTAGGATATTGCGTGAGTGCATCATATACTCGGAAAATAATTTACATTGTATCTCTATTGCTACTCTCTTCTGAGGACAAGCTCAGCTTTGTAATGCCTCACTCTAAAATCTACCCCGCGCATAACAAAAAACCTAGAGAGACTAATATACTCTGAAAGAAATCGATCCTACTCATCCCAAGCAGCCCATGCTCTCTGTAGAATCAGCCAACACAATCTCTTATACATAAATTATCATCCCGATCTATGTTTTATGCATGACATCCCTTATATGAAGATACATTAAAGAACAAGAGATTCTCTCTTCAAAGAGCTACCTTAATTGATGTAACGAGGACGGGCCAAGCCCTCTGACACATAATATTGAAGTGCCTCAATAATTTCCTCCACAACCCTCTCCGTGCCCCTCACTCCCCCTCACCCTCAGCCCGCTCACGCCTCTCACCTCTACTCACAACCCCTCCCTCTTCTCTCTCCCCTCCACTCTCCCTTAGCAAGAGCAGCGACAAGAATATCTCCGTGTTTGGCCTGCTGACCTCTGATTTAGCTATAGCATATATAATTGATTCACATCGCGCATCAATATATCATTATTATAACTTATGACGCCTCCATAATCATATATAAATATTTGTGAACTTTCACTTATTAAACGGATATGCTGCATACTAAGACGGTGTATCCTTAATCATAAGGCACGTCTGCAGATGCGAGCGGATTCCAATAAGGTATACATGAGTATATATTAGTTAACCTTTCTCTCTCATTATCATTTAAATCTACCGCACTTTTCATTAAATACTTATATAGACATATACTTGGGTGCATGTGATATAAGTATTTACAAAAATTGTATAGCATACAAATAACGTAATCTATTAAATGCAATATTATTACTCAAAATAAATAACATGCTGATTAGCTCCCTCTATATCACATCTTACCTCATTTCGACACACTTATCATAACTGAAATCCATAATAATATTTTACCCTTATTCACTATTTATATCAAATAATAAGTACCTCAACGCGTGTGTGAGAAGAACAGATGTCCATCCATCGAACATAAAACTGTCAAGTATTCTCATGAGTATGAGGTCGTCTATAACAACAATCAATCTGGACTACCCTCTACTCTCGAGTTGCAATTTCTATGTGACATTATATGAGCAATCTATCTCAATTAATCTCACCCACCTGCAATTCTTACTCAGATTATGTGAATAGGAAAATTTATTGCTTACGTATTTATGCAACTGTATCGCTCATATGGCTCCGCCCTAAATATCTCAACCGCGAACGCGCAGATCTGTTGAGGTGGCGCAGCATCTCATAATGCAATGTCTCTTATAGCGTACTTATTTCTGTACGTCATTTTTGTTGAGCTCTTTTGTATGTCAATAGCTCGTTTTCAATTTATATGTCACGAGTTATACTCTGATCACCCAAATCCGAGGAGTCTAAGTATGTCCGAAGATGGATCTCTTATCATTACACCTGAGATCCAGCACAAGCGCCATAAGCACGAATACGAGACACAAAAAAGACTTCAAACCATGATATTTTGCGCGAACTGATTGTCGAAATCATCCTCAGTGCACTGTAGAGATCCTAAAACATTACACTGACTCTAAGGGACATAATTTCCATCATTTTTTACTTCTCAGATGTTTTGAGCACGTTTTGATAACTCGCTCAAAGCGCTATTGCGTTCTTCAAACGCGTACGATACGCGCCTCCAGATACTCATATGATAACACATTCTCAGCAATCTTTAAGTGTACATGAAAGAGAGAAGAACCCTAGTGTGTTGTTCGAGATTAGAATCCTTCAAGCGACGCGAGTTGCCCACCCCAAGGAGCAGTGCTCATTTTTTATTCATAGAACTGGTGAGCTATTAAACATAGACTCTCTGAAAATCAGATCAAACTCATTTATGAAATTCTGGTTCCAACGACTCTTATCATGATCTGCAAGTTAGGGTATAAGTTCGAAAATACCTATATCGAGTGCTCTCTGTGATAAATGCCGGTCTTTTTACCGGTGCTTGCGGCTGCATGGTTCGCATGCTGATATAACTAACTCGAAGGAAATTGTGTGATTCGACAAGAAATGCTGAGGTTTATCACACAAATAATACCTCAGTAATTGACTCTCGGCGATTAATCTCGCGGTTAGTAAAATTTATTAAAATATATGAGACAGGATGATGGTCTGAGCGACCCATATCAGATATATGAAGTGTATGGAATGTGCAGAGGACGCCTATAGACGGTCTCGCGTCGTATAGACTTGGCAGCTTACCCTGTTGATGTCCTTATATTGTGCATAGAGAGTCCTCTAGGCCGTAGCTCTGTTGCTCGGCATAAATCCTCTCCCTGTCTACGCGGGGGCCGCAACTCCTAACTCTCCAGGTCGTATAACGCGTTTGGACATATTCTTCCCCACCGCCCTCACTTTTTCGATGAAGCTCTATCACTTTTATCAGATGTAAGAGAATTTATATAAATAGCAACACTCGACACGACGTGTGTTTCAACCCATCTTAGTGCCCCTTCCAGGCGTCAAAAGGAGCTGTCAAATCTGTCCGTGATATAAACTTATCTAATAGCTGCTCCGCGTATCTGATATGACTGCGAGATGCGACAACTCGTGTGAATATAGATGAGCTTATAAACGGTGAGAGTTTCACGTGGTACCTCGCTTCTGCTCTCGTGAGAGACAATTCACTCCACTCTCTTCGAGTCGCTACCCCCGCCTTCTCAGAGTAGAAGGCCGTGCGGCCACCGTGTTCTAAAAATTAAAGAAGATAATGATCAAAGTAACATTTGTGATCTCAGAAGAAGAAAAGCTGTGAAGTGAGAAGGAGTCAGGCAGAACGGAGATCAGCTAAGTTGGAGTCGGTATATCTCGGAGACGGAATATATAAGTCTCGGAGTTTAGGATTCGTGTTTCGGGTCCTCAGTGAACCCCATCTGGAGGTTGTGGTTTCATTATCCCTAGTTGATAAAAAAAGAATAAAGTAAAATCTAGTGGAATATCGTCAAATCAGAGGTAAGAGAAAAGGATATGATGGCTAGATTTGGATAGAGAAGATTACGACAGACATTTGGAGGCAGATATAAAATAAGTGAATAAAGAGTGAGCAATGAAGGTACTGAGTAGGACTCGAGGAATTCAGAGTTTTGTAGTGCACCTAGGTAGCTATGTGGTGAAGCCGGTGCGTTGTCCTAACATAGTAATCATATATCTTATTTAAAATTAATACAATATATTACTGTTTTATCATTATAAGGCTTTACTTTATTCATATATCTATGTACAAATTGTGATTCATTTAGCATATTGCATCTATATGACTTCATAGTAACAACTTTATTTTACTCGCCTTTCAATACTTAACATGTCGATGTCTCATCTCATTTCTTTTTCACAACTGACTAATTCTATTCCACAATATAATTATATTTTTTAATTCCTATAGTTGAAAATATGTCAATATATACTAGATTTACTATATGTTTTTTTATGTATTTTTATTATTACATTTAATTATTATATATATGGAGTATATTTATAATATTTAATTTTCTTTTTTACATATTATTATTTTTATAACATTTATATTTTTCCAAATTTATTTTTATAAATTTAATTTTAGAAACTTTTTCTTTATTTATTTTTATCATTTTTTTTTACAAATTTATATTATTTTAATTTATTATATTATTATAGATGGTATTATTATTGTTTTTATACTCTTCTTTGTTAAAACTAGTTTAAATTTGTTTATTTATTTATATGCTCATTAAAGTTTTCCAACATCTAAATCAATCAGAAATTATACTAACGTTTTTACAAACCCTTAATCAGTAAAACAGTAAATCAAACCACCACCCCACCTTTCCACCATCTCTGTGACCTATATGTGTATCTATTGATCTTATTTATTCAAGTGCACATTTCGAGAGGTTGATTTTGGCATAAACAAGACATTTTAAAGTACAAAGTTCTTGTATACATGTCAAGAATATATGCTGAAAATCGTAACAAAGTTTTCACATAATAAGCTAACATGGACACTCACTGAACTAAAAATATATGTGATACAAAGACGAAAACCTTAACGAACTTTACACATGAGGATAAACTCGCTAACAAACAAAGGATCCCCCTACTTGAACACCAGTCACAGATACTGAAGTTTGCACGCAAACGTCGCTATTCATATTTTATGAAGCAATTATCTACCGATAATTCAACGTTATCGTACACTGACACAGTAACATTTAGCAAAAAAATTTACTACAACAATGAGTAATGCACTCATTTACGTGATCGACGAATATACTCTAACGCAGTGGTGCCCAACCTATTAAGTCATATCGCGAGCAAATTAAGAATTGAAAAATTTTAGGCGAGCCACATAGTAAGGATCAGACGACCACGCAGTTGTTTCCTTAAGTTATTTATTCTTATTATTATTTATTATTATTATTATATAAATATATTCTCTATAATATATAACTAATTATATATTATGACTATTATATAATATTATATATATATAGTGATATTATAGATATATATATATACTATATATGTATAATATATATATTATATATATATAAATAGTATTATATAAATATATATATTAAGTATATATATATATATTATATATATTATATATAATATATTATTCTATTTTATGAGTGATACTATATATATATATATAATATAATATTACTATATTATAAATTATATATATGGATGCCACCATTCACGGGCAGGGCCTTTTCCAAAGGAGGGGGCAAAACAAAACAAAAACAAAAAAGGAGGCAAAAAGAAGAACAAAAAGGAAAGTAAATTCACCCAGCCCCTTGTGCCTAACGCAATTCCCTTCAGGTGGGCGATAGACGCTAAACTTTAAAGAGAGGACATATTGAATTGTACTGAAAGGAAATGGAATGCAGGTAATTATTTCAGACCAAACAGAGTGGCTGGATAAAGAAGAAGGGACGCCAACAACGAGGTAAACCTTAGTCCTCCAAACATTCAACCATACTCATGTTGAGGAGTAAGGCACTCTTCGTTTCGAAGGCGAAACGCATGATATGAGGAATGTGAAAGAAGGCTCATTGTCTCGAGCACCTGCACGTTGTAAGTACCGGTGATCCACCCCAAGTGTGATAACAGTAATATTCCATACAGGGCGAATAAGACTTTATATAACTGGAGTAACTGAGCAGGAAAAAATTCACGCAATTCTAAGCAGAAATCCCAGCGTTCATTGATATGAGGTCTCCAAAGACAATTCACTATTTATGTCAGTCAAGAATATTTATGTTGTTTTACAGGTGGAGACATTAGAGCCGTCGAAGGGATAGGAAAGTTGGGAGGGGTGTTTAGTTGAGATATGAAAAAGTTGAATTTTTGAAGTTTAATTTCACAAGAATGCGGTTAGCCCACTGAGAAATTCCTTACCACATCAGCAAGAATTGAATCGGGGAAAACTGTAGACGAGAGGGCAACTCTAGATTCAAGACAAGGAGCACATTCTGAAAGGAGTGAGGAATGAGAGAGTTGACTTCGCAGCCTAAGTGAACAGGAACCCTGAGGAATACCACAATTAACAAGAAAGGAGAAAGGAGAAAAAGGTTAGCTCCATGAACAGAGCTGAAATGGAACGAATCTGAAAGAAAACTAGACAAAGAGTAGGATAAGAGAAGGAGGGAAATCCCAAAGAAGGTAGCTAGAGGAGTAGCGATGCGTGTCATTACCCTGTCAGAAGCCTTAGAAATTTGTAAGCGCTACCAAAGAAACTTCTTCTTTCTTTTCACTCTTTCTAAATCTATTTATTTTTTAATAAACGTGATAGATCTGAATTACGCGAGTCGCGAGCCACATTAGAACGGTACGCGAGCAACATGTTGCCCGCGAGCTACGGGTTGGGCACCACTGCTCTAACGTAATAAGGTTTCCATATCAATAAAGCTAACATGATGGTAACATGAAACTTAAGAAAAAATGTGCACGACAAACCTGGACACACCTTAAGCCCTAATAACTGCTATCATTAACAAAGCTTTCCATACTTGGCAACAGTAAGTAACTAACATTACATGCAAAAACGTAACCTATGTCACACTTTTTCGAAGCATTGTTGCTTTCTAACATATCAATGCTTAATTTTTACATTAAACCACAGTATATTTAACAAAGATTTATCATAATCCTGTCTATTAACTATGTAATGAACTAAGAATAAATGACACACACACACACACACACACACACACACACACACACACACACACACACCACACACCACACACACACACACACACACACAAAACATTACGCCAAATATAAACAACCTAAAAAATTTTTAGTCTTATCTCTTTTTAGGTTCCGCCCCCTTTCAGAGAAAAATACCAACTCTAAACATGGAAAATGATTTTATTTGAAAGGAATATTTAAAAAATAACTTTATTATTTTACATTTATTATCGAATATTTGACATTGGACTTCAACATAAACTTCTTCATTATTTGTTTTGACAATTTTCTCACTTTCTTCACAGTTATTGTACATGTCCATTTCAGAATTTACTTGTTCATAACTTGTTTTTTCATGTTCTTCAGAGTTAGCTAACATATTTACCTATCGACTTTCATCATCATAACTTAATTTGACAATTTTTTCATTTTTATCATATTCTTGGTTGTCTTTAGTTACTTCCTCAGTGTTTAAATAGCTCCTTTCATCAGCTGATGATTTCATTTGAGACAATAGCATTTTTTTAATGATAGTTAGGCATCGTCTCTAGTATCAATCTATTCTATTTATATCATAATCATTTATCAAATTAGTAATTACATTTCATTGCCTTATCTGTTAACATCTATAGGGTTATTTGATAATATTCATTGTTTAACTAATAAGTACTCATCGTGATCACTATATAATATATTTCAGTAGCAACGTTCATACGTTAATACTTTAACTATATTATTTTTTATACAAATTATTAAATAAATTCTGCTAGTCGTTAATTCATTTTAATTGAATTTGTGAATCACGGTCATAATTTACTAAATATTATATATTTTTTATATTCCCTCTTGCAGTTTACTTTTCTAACAGCATAAGAACTTATGAGTCCAGGTACACACTAAAAGAATATCGGCGTTATGCTACTCATGCAAACTAGTATATTCTAGACCTTATATCTATGTTGATTCACCTATATAAAGGTTCTTAGTTTTCAAATAATTTACTCATCGTTTTCTCTCCAGCGACAAAAAAATACTCATGAGAGATTGTGATGCTTCAAACATGTTTGGTTTAGAAAGGTGCACCTGTTATTGACTTTTATAAAGGTAAACTCGTATATTTATATATTTAATATATATACGTTGCATATTCAAGTCGTGTTAAATACTCTGAATACAGGATAGTGATAAATTAATTTGTAACAGTTTGACATTAGTGCGTTCGGCTATATATAGTGTCATTTTTTATGACTACTGTTAAATCATGATTTACAGCTATTGGAATAACGCTATAGTGTACTCTATATCTATATTCATCATTGATATTTATTAGTTTATATATACCATTAACTTATGTGTATTATACACTATATATATAGTACATACTACATCTCCCTCTTTAGGCTATTATTATGTGTCATATAATTTCCCTCAATAGTAAGTGAATTGATGATCAATATTAATTGCTCAATATGAATAACATCCCAGGGTTTTTCTTGATATTGTTAATATAAAATTTTAATATCACTTCCAAGTTTGAGTTCACACTATTATATTTCCCCTCTTGTAATCTTTAATTTTGGTTAATATTGTAACTTAATTGTAGAATATTAATTATTGGTTAGGTTAGACAAATCTGACAGCATCAGCAAAGTTTTTACTCTTGTTAATTTAGCTTAGAATGAAAATTGAAAAAAAATCAAGAAGAAGACTAAGAAAGGTGGCTCCATGAAGTCTACCCAGAATTTATGTCTGGTTACAATGCATTTAGATTAAAGGATAACTCCTGCTTTCCTCCATATTTATTCAAAGACTGTGATATTTGTATTACAATATAAATAAATTGATGGGAAATAGTGCAATTGGAAGAGAAACAGTCATCATATTTGCGTTATTGTGTCAGCTTCATTGCCGTGCATAAAGTTCAGAATAAATAGATAGTAGCTTCTTTTCAACCTTTGGCATTATTTGAAGCAAAATGAGAAAAAGATTTGGAAGGGAAAAGGCTCAAATGATTGAACAAATTTGCAGGCACTTTTAAGATCAAGAGATAATATCGATACTGGTTACTGATGTTGCAAATGTACGATGACATTAGTTATTAGGTTTAAGATTTTGCCATTTAAGTTTAAAAGATAATTTTTAGATTTTTTAAGACATAAAATTATGAAATTGCAACTTTCTTGTTTTATTAACAAGTTATTATTTGTAGAGAAACAGCTATGGTTAACATGGTCATCCATTTACATTGATTTACGATGATTTTAAAGGCAATATTAGAAGTTCAAGGCCAAAAACCCAAGAAGAGAGAATTTTTGATGAACTTTTGTTCTGAATTTTTGGACAAAATACCGGAGGTAGAATAAACTCTTAATAAATTATGAAGGAAATGAAGTACATCAAGCAAAAATAAGAGAACTAGATAGTTGGAAAAAAAATGATGCATATGAAGAAGTAAGCTTTGCTATTTATTCTTCTTAATTGAGCAAAATATAAAAAAAGAAAAATACAATTTGGTCAGATTGATATAGATTTACATTTAAAAAGAAGGAACTGAAAATTATTACATTTTAAAATTAATAATTTATTAATATTCTTATTTTAAATTCCTACCACCTGAATGATACTTTGGCATCTTTTGACAACTTTAGAGCCCTACATATTCTGGTGGTATTCGTTTCATCTTTTATATAAAAAATTTGGGCAATTTATTTTAAAGCTGATCCCCCTTTTGGTTTTCTTCAGTGAACATTGGGAGGTGTTTAATTATAGGCAGGTTCATTATCATATTTGAATCTTGTTAACTCATACGTCAGTTGAAAATTATTGAGAACCTAGGCATTAAACTAACTAGAAATCAGCTTAACTCGCCTATTATTTTGATGACTCGAGTTTGGTTTAATTCTACTTCAAAAAAACAAAAAACAAAAACAGCAAACTGATTACACCCTTCAGCTTGTTTTATTTTGTCAAATTCCTCATTATATATAATATTATATATATATAATATATATATATATATAATATATATATATATATATATATATATATATATAATATATATATATATATATATATATATATATATATATATATAAATATATAATATAATATATATTGAATTGATATTCCGAAATTAAATAAAAATATTGAATATGTGAATTTTTTATTTTTATTCTTAAATTTTTTATTCTTTACTTTTTTAATTATTTATTTATTTATTTATTTTGTTGGTGCGTGTGTCGTTTGTTGTGTTTCGCAATTTGTTGTGAGTGTGTTTTAATATTTTGTTTTCATTTATATCATTCCATTTTTCGTTGGAAAATCTATCTCAATTATTTTTATTGGCTAAAGTTTTTTCAATTTATTTTTTGTTTTCTGTTTATATTTCTGTATATATATTATATATATATATATATATATATATATATATATATAATATATATATATATATAGTACTATACATATATAGGTATATATATATATATATATATATATATATATATATAGTATATATATATATATATATATGTATAATATATATATATATATAATATATATATAGATATATGATATACCTTAATATAATCATATATATATATATATATATTATAATATATATATATATATATATATATAATATTATATATAATATATATATATTATATATTAATGGCTGTCATTCTCAAGGTTTCTCTTCAGGATTCGGAATTGTGTTTGGCATTTGTCCCATTATTATTATTTATTATTATATATTATTATATTATTATTATTATTTTATTATTATTATTAGTATTATTATATTATTATTATGTATTATTATCTATTATTATTATTATTATTATTATTAATTATTAGTAGTAGTATAAGTAGTAGTAGTAGTAGTAGTATAGGTGTAAGAGTTAGTATTAAAGGTACTACTATTATTAATTATTATTATTATTATTATTATTTTATTATATTATTATTATTAATTATTATTTATTATTATATTATTATTCGGTTTTATTAATTATTAATTAATTATTTAAGTATTTAATTATAAATTATTAATTATTAATTATTAATTATTAATTATTAATTATTAATTATTAATTATTAATTATTAATTATTAATTATTAATTATTAATTATTAATATTAATTATTAAATAAAAACTTATATAATTATTATTATTTAATTATTAATTAATCATTTATTATTTTTATTATTTATTAATTATTAATTATTAATTATTAATTATTAATTATTAATTATTTATTATTTATTATTTATTATTTATTATTTATTATTTATTATTTATTATTTATTATTTATTATTTATTATTTATTATTTATTATTTTTTATTTTTTTTACCCCTCTTCTTTTTTAATTATTTGATTTATTATTTATTTATTTATTATTTATTATTTATTATTTATTATTTATTATTTATTATTTATTATTAATTATTTATTATTAAATAAATATTTATTTATTATTTATTATTATAATTATTATTATTTTTTTTTAATAACCATGACTTCATTAAAGTGTTTTATCTGCGAAACGTCACTCTTCCCTTTCCTTCTTGATAGTCTACTGAAAGCATATCTTCACCAACACCATTTTTGTATGTCTTAATAAGTCTTTCATTTGGCCGTCTTCCACAGATGCTTCCAGTGAGAATTCTTCTAGTTGTTGCTTTTTCTTAAAGTTAATCTCACAAACCTAACTGGTGTTTTTGGCTTATCCACATTATAATTTCCCTCGAAATGTTCACTCCTAGTATCTGTCCATTTGTTACTCTTTATAACCGGCAAACTTGGGAAGGTGCAACTTTTTTATTTAAATCTACAGATAAAAAATCTAAATCAATTTACTGGAATCTTTTTTCATTTCTACTAAGTGTAATTTCAATATATTCTGAAGGAATTTTTTTAATTTTGATTAGAATAACAAGAAGATACCTATCCTGAAAAAGCTAAATTCCTTAACATCATCATTAAGAAAAAGTGGAATACCAATTTTTTGTGGCAACTAAATAACTTATGCGTATTTACCTAGTTTCAGTAATATTTTTAACTTTTTATATTTAATTAAACTTTTTAAGATAAGATTTATTATTTATTTTAGTTGGGACCCCCCTCCGAGGTTCTTTTATTTTGTGTCCAAACATTCCCTACATTTTATTAAAAAAATATTTATTCCCCAGTGTTTTTCTTATTGAGTTTAAATTTCTTTGTTCTTACTTTCATCGAGTTTGAGTTGTAGTAAAAAGTATTTATCATATTTGTTAATAATATTTTCATTAAATTTTTTTAACATTTTATATATACAAATATACATATATATGTATTATAGATAATATTTATATACTATATAATATAATATATATTCATATATATAATATATATATATTATAATACTAATTATATATATATAATATAATATATATATATACTAATATATATATATCTATTTATATGAGTATGGAGAACTCCAGGGCGAACATACAGATATTAATGTATCGTTATGTTTTAATAAGTCTCTCTGGGTTAAAAATCTATTAAATTTTTGGGATAAACTAAACCTAACCTAACTAACCCAACCTAACCTGACCATCCTTACTAAATCCTAACCATAACAGACTGTAATTTAAAGAAAATCTAGCAAAATCACTAGAAAAAACAATTAAGAAAAGTCCAAAAAATACTTATAAATATATATTATATTTATATAATTTATATATATATCATATATATATTATATATATATAGTTATATAATATAATAAATATTTATATATATATCAATATATATTATATATATATATAATATATATATTGTTTAACAGCAAAAATATAAGTTATTACCATTTTGTTCTATTCTCGAAGCATGTAACAGTTGTAAGTTTCCTTCCTTCCATTGATTGCAGAATGATCAAAAATTGAGTAGTCGATTATCATATCCATTGTTCTATCTTATGATTTTATATTTTCATTCTTCATTCTATTTTATGTTTTGGTCTATCCTTTTATATTGTTTTTGTACTTATTTTAATATTTAAATATTATATATTATTCTTTGCTCTATATAAAAACTTAAAAAGTTAAACACTAAAAATTTTAAAAACTTCTCTTATAATCTTATATCTCTTTTTGCTGTGCTGAAAAGAAAGAAATTGATAAATGGAAATTATCGATTCTTCCTCCTCTCTGCTCTCTTCAAATTTGTTCTTTATTTTATATTTTGTCATCTCTACATTTGAAAAGAAAGTTTTATAATCATGTGTCTTTATTTCACCTTTCATACCTATCACTCCTCTACGAATATACACTTAATTTTTATAATTATGTAAATTCTTTGACGTGATATATCAGCACTTGATCAATGTTCAACCTTCAATTTGGTATTCTTGATTATTTAAATTCTCTTATGTGGATATTCTTCCTTCAAGAATAATGCAATAAAGATTGTCTTTCAGACATTAGTGTTTTTACAAGTATCTTACTATCAGTTCTTAGAATTATAGGTATAATTTCATTCATAGTTACTTCCCACATATATTTTGTATATATAAAGAATGTTCAATACCTTCCAGAGAAACAATTATGCCATCATGCTTGTAATGACTGACATGATTAACTTTCTTTTGATTTATTCGATGTTCCACAATTATGGGTTCATTTATCCTTTCTTATCCACAGCAAAAATTATAACATTCATACCATTGCTATAATTCTCCTTCTCATTAGCAAATGATGAATCACAATATGTGAATTTAATTATTACAATTTTAACTCTTATTATTTGTATGATATTAATTCATTCTTGTATTTATAATATATATCATCTAATTGAATTTCTTCTAAATCTTTAAGTACTCACCTCTTCTTTCTCCCTTGCTTTCATTTTACATAACTTGTAATCTGGTCTTAATTATTTCATGCCATCCCAATTTAATTTATCTATTAAATATACTTAATTGCTAGGTTTTCTCTTTATTCAAGTTTCTATTACTTCAAATTTATCAGAATTTTTAATCTTCTCCCAGTAACTATTTTGCTCCATTATTATTCATTTCTTCCTTGATATATTGAACTCCTAATATTAATGATTCGGAAAAATACCAAGAACAATTTCAATACCAAAATATCAATACAAATGATTCTTTAAATTATTATAATTATATTATTTTTTAAAATTTTTTATTTCCTACCCAATAAAATATTTCAACTACATGTGTACATAAATTAATCTTCTATAATTATTTGAATCTTTCATTTATAAATAGTGTGGCTTTCCATTTTACTTGTATTAGACCTAACTTAATTAATTGTTTTTTCAAATGATAAATACCCACATCATAGCAGCATTCTTGTAAAACCAATATTTAATACTGTTTTTATTTAATTATCTCCAAAAGTTTACAATTATACAGAATTCTGGTCGGTGGTTTAGATATACTTTTCTTGTTATTGAATCAATACCTTTGTATAGTATTGCTTGCTGAAAATATCCATAGCAATTTTAATTTTCCACTTTCTTTCTTCTTTGAGCATCATGGTTAGTATCATTCCATTGCTCAGATAGAAACCTGTACGGTGCATCTGTTTTTCCTTCAGCTGTTTCTTCATCATCCTTTAGCTAACAATCTAGCTCTTATAATTTTTTCTGTTAGTTCTGCAAATAATTTTAATCACTAATTATCCATTTACTTACATTAAATTTGCTCTTTTTCAACCATTTAATCAGTTAACTAATCTTCAAAAAACCTATGTTTTCTTCTTCCAATCTTTCTATTTCTCATATTTATCTATATCTCTTTCTACTTCTCATAATTATCTAATATCTCTATATTTACCTATCCTCATCTTCATCTTTCACTATCTATAAAATCTGCTTCACTTTCATCCAATGACTCCTCCTCGCTATTTTCTTTCATTTTCAATTACATTTCTAATTTCATATATTTTTTCAAATTCTTTCAAATCTTATATCATGATATTCTATTGTATTCAAACTTGCAGATAAGTATAACCATCTATTATTTATAACTTTACTAGTGTTCTGCCAGCCTATATATACATAACAATTTAATATAGTCAATAACAATATATACATATATTATACATTTATAGTATTTACACGTTTACACATTTTTAAGGATACACTTCTTATCATTCATCAACTGATTATTCTTCTTCTATACATCATATTCAGTTTGATTTCATTTTCATTCATCAGGCATAATTCAGTCTCATAACAATCCATTAATTTTCCATATTATTTCTTCCAATAATCAATTACCATCAACGTTTAAATTATCAATATCATTTCTTCATGGTCACTTTCTTCTTCATAATTCTATTCCTTTTCAATATACTATATATCTTCAATTTCTTTAATAATTACATTAATTTACCTTTTTGAAATTTATGAGATGAAATGAACTTTTGATACAGCTCTTAAAGTACCTCCATGTTATAATACTATGATAAGAGATATATTATTATCATACACACTATATTATATGCGATCACACCATTCTTTATCAATGTATTTCTTTTGTAATATTACTTCTTTCACCTAATTTATATCTTTCGACATGTTGTCTCTTATTTTGACTTCTCAATGCACGTTTTATTTTTTCTGAACTTTCATTTTCATAAATGAAATTTTCTCTAGCATGAATTCTATCTGTTCTTAATCTATTAAATCATAGTATCAGTATCTCTCTCTATCATTACCTTATTTTACGTCTATCACCAATTTACTATAGATTTAGTTATATTCTACTATCAATTCTTCCAAAAACAAGTTGATTTCGGTGCATATCCCAAGTATATGATTAGATACTTACATTAGGCACAAAATTGCCCATAAGACTAACATAATTCTTTCATGTCATGTCTTTTGTAATCATAACATATAGATATCAACTCGATTTCTATATAAAGTAACCCATACTACCTTTCAACAAAACCATTAACTCCATGGGCTTTCTGCCGCCGTACTCATTAATCTGATATTCAATATATTTGTAGTAAAGGTTACCAATATTCTTCATTTTGAAATTTCTCTTCCTGCATCAGACATGATGCCATTAGACTTACCAAAATAAATAATTTTCCATTTTTCAATAACTTTTCTGTGTGCTCTAATTGGTTCCATTCTCTATCAAATTTGCCTGAGTGATATATCCTTGCTTTGCCATAGGTACTATATATTACTAAAAAATTTTTATTTTCAAATTCTCCCCACATCTATTGTAAATATAATCTAATAAAACTACTGCCTAACGGAAATAACAGGCTCTTGGGTGGAGTTTATCTATATAATTTATTACTATTGGATATTTACTTTCTGCAAAAAATTATATATCCAAAATCTTCTTCATTTACTTGTTTCATAGCTTATTATATTGTTAATATATTTATCTATTCCACAATGGCGCAAATTGTCTATGTAGCTTTTTCAATTTTTCTTTCATTCTTCATTTTTTTTTTTCCAATTTTCTTTAAATTGAAAAATCCAACATTGGTTTTCCTTTTGTTTTTATTCAATAATATGCAGGAATGTCCCCCCCTTCATTATCAAATGTTTGCACTTTTTGTAGATTCAGATCACAAATGTCAACAGTTCTATCTTCAATATTAATTTTTAATTTCATTACTTTTCATAGCTGATTTTTACAAGTAATAGTATTATCACCTTCTATTACAGTTATTTTTAAATCAAATCACATATATACCATTTGATTTTACAAGGCAATATATTATCTATATTAAAATTCATATTCTGTTTTTAAATCACAAAAACAACACATTTAAACTTTTGTGTGTCTTTTATATATTGTAATTTCTCATCAGTTAATCCACTAATCAATTTTGGTTAATCCTAATTCTCCCAATTACTGTCTCTATACTTCCTGTATCTATAATCACCTACAATCTTTCTTTGATATTTAATTTAAAAGAATTAAGCTAGAAGTTTCATTATCTATTGAAAAAAATGTATTCTATTTATTTTTCCTTTCTACTAATTCTCTTTCTACTCCATTTATTCTTTCTTCATTCTTTCTCATCCATGAGAAAAGGTTAACCTAAGTCACTATGAAATACTGACATTTGTCTTATAAAGGTTTTGTAATTGGGTCTTTCACCTAGTGGGTCAGGAATAGACAGTTTGCTGAAAGAGGTAACACCTCTGCCTTTTGGATTGTCAAGAAGAAAGGGACCATGCACTGTTAATGGAAAGTTCTGCAGGCAATAAATACCCAACATTTTCTTGAAAAGATTCCATGCCTGGGTTCAGGTGTAGAAAAGGTCAAGGTTTTCAGTGAGTTTTCTCCAGGCTTCCATAATAGTTGTATCCTTCTTACATAAGGCAGCTTTCCTCTTATATGTCAACTGCAATGCGCGTAGAGTAAGGTGTGTGTCTTCCAAAGATTAAACAGCCCCAATTTCCTGTTTCTCACTGTATGTTTGTAACACTCATCTGTCACCAAAAGAAATTGTCTAGATCCTTATCCTGACCAATCGTTCCGAACCTTCAAACCGGCTACAAATTTTCCTGGAGAGATTCACGTAATGGTTTTGATTGCACCCGTGAACTATATCCTCCACAAGAAGTAACTGCAGTGCGCGTTATTTTTGGTTTTAGCAGTTATTTCCAAAAATTTGAGATTTTAAAAATATATGGTAAGAGCTCAGAATATAGGCAGTACATCCCAAGAAATATTATAATTTTTTCCAGATAATCTATTTTTTTTTCACATGTCTTTACATCCCCATTTAAGATGGATTAAAAAAAAGTCCTGGCCAATCTCTCTCAAATAATAACCTCATTTCCTCTTAACAAAATTGTTTTTAATGTTTAATTCCCAGTTTAGTCCCATTAAGTATAGGTTATGTTAAATTTTGTTAAGTATAAACTACAACCCAATGCATCTGCAACAGCAGCAGGAGCGGACATTGTGTTCGATTGATATACAGGCCCATATGAGAGAAACTGTGCGGTGAGTTGTGTTTAGCGGCGGGATATTTCTGCTGCAACTTTCCACACTAATGGAAGTGGGGACGTGTGGAGTTTATCGTCGAAATAGTAAAGTTCCCAAAAATAGTTGTGCATATTTAGCCAATTAATTCACAGAGATCTCGCCGACAGGCTGCCCTAAAAAATAATCATGTTGTAGGTGCGTACAAGATCCTTTTGTATTGGCCTGTAGAGTTTTCTTCTTCTCTCTGTCAGCTTGTGCGCCACTCTTTGGGACCACCAAGGGGTTGCCAACCATCGCCAGTAGAAGATGGCCAAATGCAAGCTTCCGCATGCTCTCTCGCTCTGATTGAGGCGGCATTTGTGCGGATAGCAAGTGAAAAGGCGATCACCACCTTTTTGCGCCCTTTCTACTCGCAAGAAGTTAGCGAATAGGATCTGAAACGCCTAGAAATAACGAACGCGCACATACCCTACTTGATGGCGCTCAGTCAAACGGCTACGCTGGGAGTTGCGTATTCATTTAAACGCTGGTTAGGGCGCACCATGTGGTACAAGCTCAATTTTATAAGCCTATTATATGATCATCTAGTCGATAATAGCAATAAAATTCAAAGCACGCTTACCGAGGTAAAAGCGTATCGCGATACATATACAGAGTGAGAATGTAGGATGCTCAGACATTACACAGAAAGAAATTATGCAAATACTAGAGAACAAGATCTAGTGTCATTTAGATCACTACTATTCTAAACGTTCATTGTGTTGGGGTTTCTATGTATACAGAGAGATCCACAAGCGATAAGTGGGCCGTATAATCTACAAGGATTTTTGAACTGTTAGACGAGGTGACAGAGTCGCCCCATAAGGAATCGTCCGCGCGCGCAGGGTTGTAGAACTGCGGCGTGAGTGCATATTACGCGCGCGCTCGAAGCTGGCTAAAAAAGGAGTCAGCCACTAACGTCTTCACTCCAGTAAACTCACTACTTTGGAGCACAGTAGATTGAGCAGAGAGTTAAGGGTCGGTGGCACACAAAATGACATCATGATGCCACTGCAACCTTAGAAATACCTAGCTGTGCCGCGGCGCGCCACATATATATAGAACGACGTTGGCATATGATTATAGAAATGATATATTATACAACCTCCCCCGATCCCCAATTCCATGTCACCTCTCATTAGAGATTAGCCAGCCGGCATATACTTTCTAGTTCCGAACGGTTGAAAAGAATTCCAAAATTCTATCAAAGATCTTAGCCTCACCAACCTACATATGAGCAACTTTGGTGATCGATTCATATGTTATTACAGGGCATGCAACATAAGTTATTCACTTTCCTATCTTTAGGTAGGCGGCGACTCCGACAGTTACTACACATAACAATAGGAATACCTGCGCCATGCGCTATTAATTGTCCAAACATTATGAGGACATGGTCTTGAGACAATTGTCTCTATGCTGGCTACGGGTAATGTTGGAAGTGGATTCAGATGGGGAGGAAAGGCTGAGATTGTGGGTCTCAACAAGGAGATTGCACACACAGGTCGGGACGCATATATCATACAACACGAGACTTGGGCTGTTACAACGCAGCTTCTCACGCGCGCCTGTGGTGGTTAGATGGCCGCTTGGATACAGGGCTTCGCTCCATGTTATCGCAAGATAAAATTGAGTTGAATCAAATCCATCTTATTGTGTGGATTTGGTGTCGTCGTTGGAAGAGCAACCAAAAAGATTACTGCATAGGTATGGGAGTGATATCAGTATCTATCAGGGCAAGCAGATCCAGAAATGTATGTGGGGGAAATGGGGCTGTTTCCATGGAAATAGGAAAGGAAGGTGTGCACCAAAAAGTTGCCAATCTTTCTTAAAAAAAGTGTTGGGGGTTGCAATATTAGAATTCCGAATATAGATTCATTGGGTTGTACCAAGTCTTGATACTGGGAGTTGCCAGTCAAAGTCCGTCATGATGCACGCGCTCTTTGTGATATATTCAGAAGTACAAGAATGGAGACATTATCGGTTCCCGTTCATACATTGCCTAATCAGTACTCCACATGTTATGCTTCAGAGCGATTCTGCACGCATTCTAGAGTTCTGGATGGTTTCTCATTCTGATATACAACTCGGAAGCGGATACGACATGAGTGCAATATCAAGCTCTCCTCTCGTTGAGCCACGTAGAATCGCTACATTGTCATCTTCTAAGGCATAGAATCCTTAGGAGTGCTGAGATAGGAAATTCGGAAGAAGAGTTATGGAAGTATTTAGAATGAGCATTGCCGAGGCAATCAGGAAACTACAGAGGGATGAGTGGTGGGTTGTTTGATAGCTCCATAGATGAGCAAATATTACAATAAAACAAATGAAATATAAAAGTGAATAACAGGAATGGCTGGAAAGGCGTATATTTCCTTCTACACATCTAAATGCACCTTCTTCCCAACAATCAGTCCCTAAGACACTCAACACATCACAACTTCCCGGACCCTACCCTGGAGGGTAGGCTGTGGATGTGGACTCGGAAAACCCTCCCCGGACCTCTACGCCGATTTACCCCCTGTGTACCATACGCATCTTATAACCTTCACGTAAAACTCGAGATTATTACACCAAAATGTAGAACAGGCCTCCTGCAGTGGTTAGCCAAGGCGCGGGGTTCCTTTGGCCCGGCCAAAAGAAGAACTAAAGGAGGGTTTTTCTCCTGTACCCTCATCCACGGGAGAAAGTGTGGGGTGAACAGAAAACCCATGCGGGAGAGGCACCGGATAGCCCAAGGGGCTGTGACGGAAAAAAAAGGGAGGACATCCTACCGCACAAGTACTTAAAGGGACTGATGAGTGGTAATTTTATAAAAAAAAAAAAATAAGAAATTGTTAGAAAAGGAGGATTTTAAGATATAAATATAATTCGAAAATGAGGGGATAGAAAGATGATTAAAAGCATTTCGTAGGTGACAATGCACTAGAATGCCCGATAGAGCGACCGATATATATCGATATTGATATTTAACTAAAGATCGAAAAAAAATGTAATGATATTTTTTTTTCGATAAATCGAAATATGCGATATTTTATCCTCAGTATCGAATCAACGATATTTTTTTATTTGAAGGCGTTTTTCCATGTGTGGAGCCGGCTTAACGAAATTTAGGAAAATGCTGTAAAAAGTCGTTCGTTTTATTCAATTTTAGCCACAAATTTAGTTAAAATGCCTAACGAACCGTTGTAATTCCTAAATTCTGTTTAGGTTGCCTCTTTTCCCGGGCTTACGAATTTAGGAAAATGATAACGAAAAAATGTAAACAAATAAGATTGCGCCGTAGTAGTTCGTTGATTTGATGAAGTTTCATTAATGAAAATTTAGCTTTAAATCTAATTTCTTCCAAATTGATAAACTCATCACAATACGCTTGGATCAACATTATTATTTAACTCTACGTAATAACACAAACGGAGTGTGGTGGTATTATTATCTTCTTCCTTTTGTTTATCCAAAAAACCACGTGCCTTCCATTCATAACAGTTGTGATCAATCTTCCTCTCGATAATCTCCTCCGTTTCTCGTAGAGAAAGAAGTTGAGCAGCACGACTCTCCTATCTGACGCTTACACTTCAATAGAGCATCCGTGGTGCTCTTTGCCAATATACACAACCCCTACTCCGGGCACTTATTACCAAATTGGCTCTTATTACAACACATCGATCCTTCGAACTTCGTAATAATCTCGCGCATATAGAAGAGAAGAAGATATTATTCGGACTCGTTGGAAGACCATCCAGATCTGCTTAAAGCTGAGCTTGATGACTGCCGCAAACCGTGAGCACCAAATCAACGAACTACTACGCCGCACTCGCACTTGTTTACATTTTTTCGTTATCATTTTCCTAAAATTCGGTAAGCACGGGAAAGAGCACCCTAACAGAATTTAGGAAATTACTAACGTTTTCGTAGCATTTTACTAAATTTGTGCTAAAATTGACATAAACGGACGACAAAAGTAGCATTTTTCCTAAATTTCGTTTAGCAAAAGTGCAAACTCGAAAACGCCTTAAATTACAAATATCGCTTGAATCGATGACTTAAGAACGGAATATCGATAGATCGATATACCAGTAGAAAAATATCATCAATATTTCTCGATACTATCGAAAAAAATAGGAATATCAATTTATATCGGTCCTCTATCGGCATTCCTTATGCATGGTCACATACGACATGCTTTTAATCATCTTTCTATCCCTCATTTCTTTCGAATTATATTTATATCTTAAAATCCTCCTTTTCCACAACTTCTGTATTTTTTTTTTTTTTAAAATACCACTCATCAGTTCCTTTAAGTACTTGTGCGTAGGATGTCCTCCCTTTTTTCCCCGTCACAGCCCCTTTGGCTATCCCGGTGCCCTTTCCCGCATGGGTTTTTCAGTTCCACCCCACACTTTCTCCCCATGGAAGGGTACAGGAGAAAACCCTGTTCTTTAGCTCACCTTTTTGGCCGACCGTTCCAAAGGAACCGCGCCTGGCTAACCACTGAGGAAGGCTGTTTCTACATTTTTTGGTGTATAATCTCGAGTTCTACGTGAGATATAAGATGCCGTATGGTACACAGGGGCGTGAAATCCGGCGTAGAGCTTTTTGAGAGGATCTTCCGAAGTCACATCCATAGTCTATCCTACGGGTGAGGGTTCAGGAGATGCTGTGTGATCTCTGGCCTGAGACCTGTTGTTGGGGAGAAAAGGATTACCCTTTCTTTTGAAAATATATTACCTTTTCCAGCCATTCCTTGTTTATTCACTTATATTCATTTGTTTTATTGTAATATTTGCCTCATCTATGGAGCTATCAAACAACCCACCACTCAACCCTCTGAAAGTTTGCAAGATTACTCTCAGCTCTTCTGAATCCTTCCATAACTCTTCTTCCGAATTTCCGTCGATTATTACAAGCCAGACAAGTCTATTGTCGGACTCCCCTAGCGGAGTCTCTTACCTCTCTCAGCGAAGATGCAAGATGGATATCATGGCCATCACACTAAAGAGCTTTGATCAGCATGACCTGAGGCCTTTCTACATGCTTCCCGAGAGAGGCGCGAATAGAAAACCATCAAATATAAAAGTGGCTCTGCAAATGCTCTAAGCCATACTGCGATCTGTTGGAGGCATTGAAAGGGAACCAAATGTCTCACGAATCTCATATACTTAGCGTGTGACACATTTGTCCAGTCTCACAAAATCCACTCATTCACATGCACGATACTTACTGGCAACTCTCCATTATCCAAGACTTTGACCCAAGGGTAGTCTTTCATATATAGCAACCCCCAACCACTGTTTTTTAAGAACAGAGATATGGACACATATATATATCGCGCTTGACACTCTCTCTTCCTCATCTCGATCGGAAACAAGCCCAATCTCCCATACATATACGCCTCGTTTGGTCCTAGAGATGAACTGATCATCAATAACACATATACCTAAACTACTTGATCACTTTGGTAGTTTGCTCCTGAAAGAGAGAACACACCATCTCCCAATATATATGGGATGTTGATTCAAATCTCCCTTTAGTCTCTTTGCATTCGATGGCGATCAAGCCCCTCCTCAGACACAAACACCAATTAAAAACTTCCTAAAACAGCGGTTTGTACAACCCAAATCTCTGTTGTATGACTATTCGGTTTACACCCAGGATATAGATAATCGAGAGTGGCTCCTTGTTGAGCCAGCCCTCTCTCAGCCTCTTCCTCTCCCATATAGAGAGAATCCACTGTCCAAACATTACCCCTCCATGGTCACAGCTGAGACCAATTGTCATACAGAAAAGGACACCGAGAAACCCACAGACACGCTTACCCAGACTTAATTCGTATCTTTCTAAATTTATCAGACATTAGGCCTACCTCTTACTCTCTGCCGTCTGTGTTAGAGGAGAGGTCGTGAGGATTAACACCTTAACTAAGTTCTATAGACACGCAGCAGCATCGGTGGTGGTCCTTCATAGACATACAGGGACAAGTCGTCACTCATCACATATCTACTTTTCCTGCTTATATCTCAAGATCATGTCCCCCAAAAACCAGATCCCCCAAAGTGACACTACACTCATGTCTTTTCGGAGGAACTATCAGACGTGTGATGTGCGGCAAATCTTGTCTCTATCTGCACGACTCAGAACGTAAAAACTTTCGAGTTACACATACTCTTCCTCCACTATACTACTGAAACACAAGTTGAACACATCCGCCGCGCGCGCGGCCTCTCCGGCACATCCCCTCGTCCACCACTCGGGCCTAAGGCGCGAATAAGACATCTTTCGCTGATCAACTGTCGACTCTCTATACGTCCTTTCTAACAACTATTTCATTCCCAGACTACATAAATATGTGAAGTCGTTCGATGCAAATTCTCGGTAATACTCCTCATCTATCCCACCACAACCGAACGATTTACATACACCGTCGTATGATTCACCGTATGAGCGACCCTCCCCTCAAGATTGATGTAAGTTTAGAACTGCAGGAAGCTACGCTGAATCTTTTTAAGCAGCTTCTTACTCTGGTTGTTATACTAGGAGATTTCCAACCTTCGCCATCCTTATGGGGCGACTCTTCACCTGTCTCAACGCATCCACTATCCAATAATACATAATATCCCTTGTAGACTCTAACCCCATCTTTACACCAGACCTCATAGCACGCTCCATGCGACCAACCTCCTTGCCTATAACATAGAACTCCCAACACAATGAACGTTAGATACCACCACTCTTCCTGTTTTTGATATGTTTCCTTGTTCCGCGATCTCCTCCTCTCTCGGATCGCTTTACCTGGTCCTGTAGTTTTTTTATACCTTGAAAGGCTACCTTGATACATTACTTCTAACTGAACGCCTACTAACACTGAGCTTGTATAACTCGCAGGCCCAACGTTTAATCGAGAGTCACCTTACTCACAGCTATCGTCTCCACTCCTCCTCATTCAGTGGGTAGAATCACCTCTCGTTAGAATCGATGGTCATTCGATTTCTTGAACGTGGTAAACCATTCGCGCAATACATGCTGGGTTCTAAAGCGGTCGGGATGCCTTTCACTTTCTTCCAGGCAAATTGTCATCACAGCAGCGGGAAGCTTGCATTTGGCAATCTTCCGCAGACAGGCGGTCGGCAACCCTTGGTGGTCCAAGAGTCGCACAAGCTGACATAGAGAGAAGAAACTCTACAGGCAATACAAAAGGAATCTGTACACCACAAACATGATATTTTAGGGCAGGCCTGTGCAGTGCTCAGAAGCACCTTCCGACGAGATCCCTCTCCTCTGTGGTAAATATGACACGACAATATTTCATGTGCAAAATATGTTGGTGCGTGAACTCTCGACCTTTCCGCACCATAAAACCTTCCACAACTCCCCTGCCATTAGTGTGGAACTTAGTTGCAACAGACATCACATAACCTATCCCGCCGCTAAAAACAACAACTCACCCCACAGTCTTCATTATGCGGCCTGATCATAATCGTACATCAACTCCGTCCTGCTGCTGTTGCAGATTCTGCATTGGGTATCGCTTTTACTTAACAAAATTAACATAATTTGAAATATAATACGATCTCAACTGACCTAAGAGAATAACAATATTGTCTAACAAAACAGAACTTCTGAAAAAATATATATAGAGAGAAGAGTAACGTGGACGCAGGATTATATTCTCCTCTTAAATGGGATGAAAGACAGGAAAAAAAAAGTATAATCAATATTCTATCATTGAACAGATAGATAATACCATAAAGGAATCCGGTATCTTTCGGATTGCTATTTGCTAATCTCGAATTCCCTTAACCATAATTTTTAAAATCTCAAATTTTTATCGCAACTATACTCGAACTCCGGTGCCAGCCTCACACAAAACCGCCACTGCCAGTTACTCATTTGGCCAGCAGCCTATCAGTGATCAACGTGTCAATCAAGAACCACTATCTGATTCTCCTCAGGAAAATTCACTTTACTTAGCTTTCGCGGTGAGATGCTATGACCACATTTCTATTGTGTGCATGAAGAAGTTGCTTACAGATACACCAACAGTAAGAAAGGAAATTAGTGCTGTTCCAATCCTTTGGAAGACACACCAGCTACCATCAGCTATCGCGTCCATTGCAAGTCTGACCGTATATATAGGACAGTAACGCTGCCTCTATGTAGAGGATACAACTATTATGGAAGTCCTGGAAGTAACACACATACTACTCAACACATTGCTTATCACAATCTGTCCCCTCCACTCTAATGCACTGCGTGAATGCCTGACTATGCATCCTATAGTCCTGCCGGCATATGCACGTACTCTAAGTTACAGCGAAACACTCTACCGGAGACTCTGCCCTTGCCACGCCTAGACATCTTGTCGCTAATCCGAGCGGCCTCTTTCCCGCTCTACTAAAGTGCCAATCATCTCGCGTATACAACTCATCAGTCGGACGGCCATAAACCAGTCAGGTCGCCTCACCCTCGTCCCATCCAACCACGCCATATTTTGACAGTCTTTTGGCCGACTGTTAACCTACCCGCCAGGCGTGTGACGCTTGCTCGATTGCTATACTGGAGTCATGGACCTTTACGGAACTAATTTAAGATCGAGCCGTCACATAGGTAGCATCACACCCCTGCCTCGGAACGATCTTCTATACACGACTCCGTGCCAGCACAGATCAAAATTCTATTCCGACCACGTTACCACGTCCTGCGCTCCAGCGCCCTTCCTTTCGATACCGGCATCTCCTAAGACTAGACCGATGCGAACCGACCATCAGGAAACGCAATCCTTCGCGTATCTAGTCCTACCAATCGCCGTCTGCGACCGTCATCTATTCCCGCTCAACCCAGGACCACCTCGTCATCGCATATTTACTTTCACTTTCTACACACCAGCTAGTCATGAGGAAGTTCTCTCTCTTCTCTCAACGAAAATGTTGAGGTATTATATTCCCCGCAGACCACTTATCCCGATTAACAGCCATAGCATGGTCCCTTTCTTTCTTGACAATCCGAAAGGAAGAGGTGTTACCTCTTTCAGCAAACTGTCCATTCCTGACCCACTAGGTGAAAGACCCAATTACAAAACCTTTATAAAACAAATGTCAGTATTTCATCATAGTGATTTCGGTAAGCCTTTTCTCATGGATGAGTTATCAGTAGTTCTGGGATCCCTCAAGAATAATTTAACTGCAGGATGGGATTTTATACCAAATAAGTTTTTGACTCACCAATAGGATTTGTCTTTAGAAAACCTTTAATTGATGTTTTATAAAAGTTGGGAGCAGGGTATTTATTCACAAACATGGAAGAGGTCTGTCATTCTACCTATCTTAAAACCTAACAGATGTTACATAACCAGATGCATATTGAGGTATTCACTGTTACCATGTATAGGTAAAGTTATGGAAAAACATGTCAATAAGAGACTCATGTGGTGTTTAGAACACCATCAATATGTATTTTGTCCAGGTAGGGCTACAGTGGACTGTCTATTACATCTTGACTGCATTATTCATCAGGCTTATCAAGAAAAAAATATTCCTTGGTACTCTACATTGAACTCCAATCAGATTTTGATTCAGCTTCTCATATTGGGATCTTATACTAGTAGGTCCCCATTATTATGTTT
>JABUQX010084708.1:80000-89801 GCA_015478945.1 Trachelipus rathkii | reverse complement strand
CACACCACATGGCAGAATGATAGAGGAACAGAGTGTCAAGGCATCCTTATATGAATAGAAAAGGTTAGATGAGCAGCTGAGATCGTTAATGAAAAGATGGAATAGAGCTGATAATGAAGAACTGTGAAAAAAACACTATTGACAGGGTAGGAAGAAGAAGTCGCCAGATCAACAACAGCCTATGGAATGATTTTAAAGAAAGCTATACAAAAGAAAGTAGAAAAGAAAGAAATAAAAAGGGAGAGTCTGGAAAGCAGCGAAGCTTATCATACAAGGTCAAATACCTTGATAGGAAAAGAGCCACCACACAAGATACCCCATTGCCCCAAAGAGTAGAAAGCTATAAGCCTTTTTGGTAAGGTAGTAAGTATACCTTCAGTAGGGCTCGAGCTCCGAAGGCCATGCTGATGATCGGAAAGATAAGATTGCTATACCAGATAATCCAAGTAAAGAGAGTTAAGAAAGGTTTCAAAGATCTTGGACAGAATACAAGCGAGACCAATAGGGCGATAGTTAGAGAGGTCAGAGGAACTTCCTTTCTAGGGAATATGTTGAACATATGTGCGCTTCTAACACTGAGTTAAAGTGTTAATACTGAGGTACAGAAGAGCATAATTGAACTAGTTATGGAGATAGCTTAGACTCATCCCCCCTTAAATAGATGTTAAAGGCCCATGCATCCGATCAATGTAATTACAAATAATTCATTAATCACTTGAGAGGGAAAGGAGCAGGTGAAGGATTGCGGAGTAGCCTAGGGTTGACCTAGAGGAAAACAGAAGGCAATAAAATTAACCTTCTCAGTTGGAGAAAACCGTCAAAGTAAATAAGAAAATGATATATACAATGCAGAAATTGTTAAAGATATTTTTTGTCAAGAGAAAGATTGGTCAGTAGCAACACCAAGATAATAAAATCCAAGCTACTATTTAAGTTAAGTAAAAATTGTTGAGTTCGATAGCAGAACGAGAAATTTTCCACTCCCTTTGCGAGCTGTCTCTGTAATCTAAATGGCGCCGAACAAGAAAGATAGAAGTATGGATTTTGGGAACAACGATTAGTCGTAGAAGGAATGAACATGCTTCATCACGTCATATCGACAGAAGCGAAGTTTCCTCAGAGTCAAAGAAATCAATTACTTCATGAGTAATTAGCGCAAAGCAGCGCAAAGCAGCGCAAAGCAGCGCACAGCCATCTAATCAGCCCGATTAAAGTGCCAGGAGATATATGTTCTTAGGTTATGATGGAGCTGTTGGAGAGAAAGTAGTATAATTAAGAGTTATAAGGCTATGGTCAGGTACCAATAGGAAGAAGACTGGCGCCGGCTATTTATGGAAAAAAGGATCTCACTTATATGTGAGATTCCCTATCAGTAGTTGTATCCATATCGTCCGAAGCGCACCATGCCTGACATGTTTGGCCTCCTTCACCCTTCTGGATCAGTGTACATTGAATCTTCCAAAATAGAACACCTCATCATAATAGTAACGATATTTAATAAAAAAATTATATATTTTTACTCAGATGTTTTTTAGCAACTTAAAATATCAAATACCTGTGGCTAAACCCTTGATACCTTAAAACTATCCCCATCCCACAATCACGGAATATTAAAAATAAGATCAGCATTCCGAAAATTGTTAGAAAATTGGAGATGTTGCCCTATCTTAACTACTACTACTACTAACTACTACTACTACTACTACTACATATCAGATTTTGCCGCTATCACTAACTACTCACATCGATTTAATCATAATAATAATTCAATAATAAAAAAATAATAATATAATAATCATAATAATAATAATGATACACTTATTAACAATTAATGATCTTAATAACAATAGTAACATTAATTTATTAATAATAATAATAATAATAATAATAATAATATTAATAATAATAATGTATTTATAACTATAGGGCATAATCGTGATTACAGTTTTAACAGTAAACAAAGAAAATGTAATAATAATAATAATAATAAAAATAATAATAATAATAATAATAATAATAATAATAATAATAATAATAATAATAATAATAATAATAATAATAATAATAATAATAATAATAATAAAATTAATCTGATGATAATAGTATTAATAAAAATATTATTAAAAGCATGTGTGTGTAAGTAGAATAATATAATTTTGTAGCTAGAAATATATCAAATTAAAATATGCTTTCGTTATTTCATTAAACAATCTTCTGTCTTAAAATGTTATATACTGTGGAAACCACAGGATTGCAACATTTTACACCAAATATATACAAATATCACGAGATGATTATATATATCATGATTGTACTAGTTTTTAACTCACTCATCGCACTAAATTTCAGTCAGTGAAGTTGTTACTCGTCCTTTTTCAGCCGCCAAATTCCGAGAAACCAACCATCTAAAAATCCTATTGAGTTGAAAAAAATCATGGTATGCTTTTTGAAACTTCTTTATGAACCTATGAACTCTTACACCTGCAACAATATAAATTAGCAATTATTGTTACATAATAATAATAATAATAATAATAATAATAATAATAATAATAATAATAATAATAATAATAATAATAATAATAATAATAATAATAATAATAATAATAATAATAATAATAATAATAATAATAATAATAATAATAATAATAATAATATTATTATAATAATAATTAATAATAATAATAATTATAATAATACATAATAATCAATAATATTAAATAATAATAATAATCATATTTCATATCATTATTATTATTCATTATTATTATTTATAATATTATTCATTATTATTTATATTATTATTATTATAATTTTATATTATTAAATTATTAACATTATCCTATTATTTTATTATATTATTATATAATATTATATTATTATTATTAATTATTTTATTATATTATTTATATTATTTATCTATTCATTATTATTATTATTATTATTATTATTATTATTATTATTATTATTATTATTATTATTATTATTATTATTATTATTATTATTATTTAATTTTTATAATATAAAGTACATAATAATAATAATCAATAATTAATAATCAAATAATAATATAATACATGAATAATTAAATAATTTAGAAACAATAAGAAAGTCAGTTATGTAATTAGAACAATGACGAGACATGAATAATAATAATAATCGATTATAATATAATAATTAATATAATAATAAATATTAATAATAATAATAATAATAAATTAATATTATTCATATTATATTATATTATCTATTATTATTATACTATTATATTTTTATATATTATTATTAATTAATATTATAATATTATTTATATTATTCATTATTATTATTATATTATATTATTATTATTATTATTATTAAATTTAATTTTATATTTTTGATTATTATTATATTATTATTAATTATTATTATACTATTATTATTTTATTATTATTATTATTATTAATTATTATTTATAGTTATTATTATATATTTTATTATTATCCTATTATCATATTATTATTATATTATTAATTATTATTATTATTATAAATTCCTCTTACTTATCTATTTATTGTAGTTGTTGTAGCTGTGTCCTTGCATTATTCCGTTCGTTGTTGCTATGTTTAACTATTCAAATAAATAATTAATATAATTAATTCATTAATTAATATTATATTTAACATTCATTAATTACTTATCTAATTATTATTATCTATATTACTATCCTTTATTAATATATATTCAACATACTATATATATACTTCATCTACATTATTAAATATGTAGATCCCTACATAAAATACTAAAGCACACAATAATAATTCCAAATAATCTAATAATAAATCAATAATAATAATAATAATCAATAATAATAATACATAATAATAATAATAAATAATAATAATATATAATCAATAATAATAATAATAATAATAATAATAATAATTATAAAATATTAACAACAACAACAAAAACAACCACAACAACAACAACAACAACAACAACAACAACAACAACAACAACAACAATATCATCAACAACAAGACTCAATCAATATTAATCAATAATAATAATAATAATAATTAATAATTAAATAATTAATAATAATAATAATATTAATAATAATATATTACATAATTTATTAATAATGATAATAATAATAATAGCAATAATAAAAATAATAATAATAATAATAATAATAATAATAATAATAATAATAATAATAATAATAATAATAATAATAATAATAATAATAATAATAATAATAATAACTGTGAGGCTGGTTAGTTTTGACAAATAATTTTAACGACTCCATACTGATCAGCTCTTAAATAATATTTGGCTGACTAATAAAATAGAAGTTGAGCTTTTAGCAAGCTAATTAAAGTCTCGAAAGATGAATGGCGCAAGCGGGGAGAAGCATCATGTGATCAATACTATAATACAATCAAAGCCATCTTACACGTTTCAATATTCAATCTTTTTTTCTTCTTCTTTTTTTTATTGCTCTTTCATTTTCTTAAATAAAAAGGAAATAAATACATTATTTATTTGCATAAGAGGGATTTTAAGTATATATAATATTATTATATATATATATATATATTATATCATATATATATATATAATATTAATATAATATAATATATAATATATATTATATATATATATATACTATATATATATATATATATATAATTATAAATGGGCGTTTAGGGCCTCATAACGTTTATACGTGCACAAGCCCGAAATTTTAGGAACTATATATTATATTACATCAACTAATAATAATATATCAAACAATCTAACTACACTAAACCTATATATTATATATTATATATATATATATATTATATATATATATATATATATATATATATATATATGTCCAATATATAAATATTAAACTTCTGCGGAGTACTCATCTCTGCCCATATACCTTAGCGGCTAGTGCGCCTCGCTGTTGACAGGCTCATGATTTCTGCATTCGAGGAGCCTTGCTACACTGCCGTCAACACAGCCTACCCACTGCAATAGCGCATTATCTCTGCTCTCTTTCTGCGACTTATCTCCATGCTTGATCATACCACTTCATCCTGTATCTGTGTAGATCCATATACTTACGACTTTTCTACGTCACTGCGTGTGGCAGGTGACGATTTACTCGTCAAGTAACGTGCGACCATAGCGGCACGTTTGCGGATTGATTATATATATCGTATCCGGCATTACTCTTAATATATAATACTCACTTAATATACAACTCACTATAATCCGGTGACAACGTGACACTCGTATTTGAGAAGATATACCTATATGCAGCTTCTCACCTTTAAGAGCTCACCGATCAGGATAGTCGCTACGTGTGTGACCTTAGATCATGATCACCATGATTGCGTGTGATATACATCTACTACCTACTAAGCTTATAATAATTATACACTACTGAACTCTGCTGACCAATTTACTATATATTATATATATATATATATATAATATATATACATACATTGCATATATATATCCTTTAAAAAATTCTTTATGAGATCATGAAATATTTTGAGTATTAGGCTTCATTATTATTAAAATTCGTATATAGTTGTTAGAAGAGGTTTGGAAGGAACGTACGTAAACAATATGATTTTTTCTCATGAAAAAATCATATTATTTTAACTTGTATTTTTATTTTCTTATTATAGCGATTTTTAGTAGTTTATATTGTAGGTAAAATTAAGTTATTTTAAATTAAATCAAATTAAGACCGTTTTTTTTGAAATTTTATACTCAAGCCATTTTAATGCCTTTCAAAGAATTCAGAGGATCATGCGTTTAGAAAGTAAAATGGATGTCACTAAAGTATAAAGTAACACATATTATGCGCTATTTCCAACTTGAATAAAACTAGACATTGTGTTTAAAATGGATATAAATCACAAACGTTAGCTTTGTGCGTTAATAAAATGGTAGGTTAGCAGCACACCAACATAAGTCAGTCTGAATAATGTCGTGAAGGTCTCCTAGTCGAACTAGAGGGTTAGATAGAGCTTGTCATTTTATAAGAAGTGAGCACACGTCTTCTTCAAACTCTTTTTACGTAAGAAAAAAAGATAGGTGTGGTTCTATTTTTTTGTCAACAAAAAAAAGTGAAAGTAAAAAAAATAAAAATGTAAGCAAAAAGTTTTGCAGCTCCTACAATTTTAAAATAATTCCATTCTTTTGCGGTTTCGACATATTCTCGTCAGGAATAGAGCTAACAAACTGTAACTTGTATGTTGCTAGCCTTAGACTTGAAACACACTAACTACCAGTTAGTAATGAAGCTCTGTCCATTTTTGAGTCGAATTTGTTTTAAATTTAAGGAGTGACAATTTTTTGGCCGCATTTTTTATTTTAACTATATATATATATATATATATATATAATAAAAGAACTGAAACTTCTGATACCAGGGAGTATACAGAGAACTAATAGCTACGATAAAGCACTGAGTAACTCCTAAACTAGACATGATGTCCGATCCACCTCTATCGACTCTCATGGTGTGGATGGTAAAGCCGCTATTTCAAATACCAGATATTGTGTACTCTGATCACCTGTACATAGTCCGCTATAAGTACTCTATCATACGACATCAAACTTCTAGGTCTCTCGAAGTCGGGACATCTATCAAATATAATAGTGTGAATACTCTCTATCGCTACCAGTTGACAAATATCCGCGGAGCCTCAGTAGCTTAGATCCCTCCTACCGACTAGCGGCATAACAACTACGTCCTCCTAAAAAACGGCATATATATATATATATAATATAATAATAAGAAGAAACTAACGATACATAGATAGGAAATTTGATGCAGGTACGAAAAGTCCTCTTGTATATTGTTATAATCAATAATCAAGAGTGTAAGATTTAAGCAAACATATATGCCAACATGTATCTGCTTTTACAACAACACATTTTTATTATGTATATAATCACGTATAGGAAGAAAAGGCTTTCGTTCTTTACGTGGAATAGAGATAAACTTAACACCAAGACTTGTAGTTTTTGTATTCGCAGAGCCGATTACGTAAAGTGAAGTGCTAAAATCCAGCGAGCTTGTTTCCACACAACTTAACAAGAGAACTGTTTTTGATAGAAAATTCCCCTTTTTTTTTTTTTTTTTTTTTTTTTTGATGCGTGTAAGATTTAGTTTACATTAAGTGTTCTATGTTTTTTATTTATACATCGATTATCTTTAATTATTTATTTATATTATATATATATTACTATATATTATATATATCATATATATATATATATATATAGACATATAATATATATATATATATATATATATATATTTATATATATATATTAATATATATATATATTTTAATAATACTATTTATATATTATATATATATATACTATAGTAATATATATACTTATACTCATAATATATATATTATACTATTATATATATTATATAAATATCATATAATAAATATATTCATATTATATATATATACTATATATATTAATAGAGAGAGAGAGGAGGAGGAGAAAAAGGGAGAGAGAGAGAGAGAGAGAGAGAGAGAAAAAGAGAGAGGAATGCGCACTGGATTTTTTTTAAATATTGGTTTTTAAGAAAACTTTCTCCCCTCCCTAAAAAAAACAAAAAAAAAAAAAACATTTTTTAAATTTTTTATTTCAACTCGCAATTTGATGAAACAAAGAAACAAGAAAGAACTCATCCAATCATTTTCAAATCTGATGTAAAACTTAAAGTCTGCTTCAGTAAAAATAAAATTATTACCCTCATTTTCCGACTTTTGACAAAAATAATCATTTATGAATAATAAAAAATAAATTCATTTATGTTTTGATGAACGAAATACCATAAGAAATAATTGGCCCAATCATTTCAAAACCTGCTAAAAAATAAAAAATAATTCATCGGGATAAAAATGAATCATGCAGCAAAAGATAGATCTGTCTGTCTCGCCATTATAAATCTGCTATATATTGTATATTGAAAATAATGAAAAAATTATAAAACCGAAGGTGTAAAATAAAAAAAAACATTAAAAAAATTATTAAAAATCGTATTTTACTTATATAAATATACATATATAATATATATATATATATATATATATATATATAACTATACTATATATATATACTATATATATAATATATACCTACAAATATATATATATTATATATATATTTATATAATCATATATATATATATATAGAGAGAGAGAGAGAGAGAGAATTAGATGGATAGATAAGTATATCCTTACACATATGTTATATACTTACACAACTAGAATTTACATGTCTCAATTTTACAAAGAACATTACAGAAATATGTTAACACTTAATTACTGATGAACATAGCTCCTTCCACTCTCTTTCAAGTTTTTCAAGAACTTTTTTTTTATCCAGGTATTTATTTACAGTTCAGTCATTCTGCGACCATTTCACCAGAATTGCAGTCTAGAGCTAAATGTTGACAGTAAAGCTACACAACACCGCTAGAAAATTCTAATTTTTCTTATACACAGGGTGATTCAAAAACCTCTGCGACAAACTCGGAGGGCTGATAGAGCAAAACGATAAGGAACATTTATTGTTAAATAAGATATGTTGTATGACGCCGCTTCGTTTCAAAGTTACGATGATGTAAGGTAAACCACGTGATGTTGTTGTTTGACGCGTCGTTCACTTCGTAACCGGAGAATTTTTGGGTATTCTAATGTTATGATATGTGTGCGTGCGGTACTTTCTGTGTACTCGAGGGTGATAGAGGTAAACAATAAGGATATTTTTAAACACGTATTGTGTTTTGACGCGAGGTTTGTAAACAACAATGGTAAGCTTGTTATGCAAATATTTTTTTGGGGAAAATTTGGGAGGTGTTCAAGTGTCTGCCCTGTAAATGATTACATTCGTACATCGTCGTCGTCATTGCCTGTCGGACTCTACCAACCATGCCCTCACTGTGTCTGATTTGATCAAACGCAGTGAATATTTCGCTGAATCAGTTCCTCTCTTTGTTGTTGACACATGGGTAATGTTACACAACACTCTTCCACATTCCCAAAGAAAATAAATCTAGGGCGTGAGGTCGGGCGATCTTGCAGGCCCCGCAACAGGTCCCCCTCTCACCTATTAATTTGCAGTGTAAGACTCCGTCTAGACTGCGCCACGTACTTGGTGCTGAAGGTGCGTGGGAGCATTATCACGTTTGGAACCAACATGTCTTTGCGGGTCGCAAAGGGTATGTCGTCCATGAGCTGCGGAAGCCTGTTCTGGAGTAGTTGCAGGTACGTAGGTCCATCAAAACGGTGTGGAATTGATGACAGGTCCCAGGACAGATAAATTCCCCAAGATTTCACCCCAATATATTAAGGCTAATTTCGCCTGGTGAACATCATGAATGAACGTTTGGTGCGGATTGTCCTCGTTCCCATAATGTGTTCTGTTTCTGCTGTTGAAGTAGCACTCAAGTGTGAAGCACGCCTCATCGAGTAAACAAGACATTGTGCAGGAAAGGCAAGATTATCGATGCTCCGTTGCAGAAACCACCGGGCAAATCGCACACGGGATGTGAAGTCGTTTGGCACAAGTCCTTGTACTTTCTGTAAGGTGGTATGCATGGAAGGCTTTGCTTTTGCAAGACCCGAACCACAGGGACGACGGACCCATGATTTGACCACATAGGCATGGGAAATGGCGCGTTGTGCTAGTCCAACGGGTCGTTGGCGACTCTCTTCTTCAAACGCAGTCAAACGCAGGAGTCCACGTATTACGCGGTCTTCCATCAAT
>JABUQX010084708.1:52500-77500 GCA_015478945.1 Trachelipus rathkii | reverse complement strand
GTTAATTCTTTGTTTCACGATCAAATTTTACTTCAGATCTTCCTTATGTCTCTCTCCAGATCTCAGATGCGTGAAATTTATCAATCAAATTTACTTCCAATATACAAACACAACTGTCTGTTCATCGAATTCTAAATGTGTGCACTAGTTTTCATTACTGATTGTGTTTCAAGTTTAGTTCAACTAATGGACTTACGAGATATCTGTATGTTACATATCTGAGTCGAACTCTGGAGATTTGGCGAACTCTTAGCTCTAACAAAGATAACCCACTCTTTCTAAATGGGTAGTAAACTAGATATAACTTTATATCCTATCTTTGCATTATTAATTTTCATTTTTCTTAGATTATTATTTACGGATTATGATATAACTCAAATTATTTTTTTAGAGATCTAGAAAATAATTCAGAGGGGGGGCATAGTTACACTCTCCTGTCGCTCTTTCCCTCACCGCTTTAAGATACGCAAACTGTCATATACATTTATTGTTATTAACTATTTTTCGGGTACATAATTAATTTTTTACTATTTTATCATATATTATATATATACTATTGTGTATATTTTAATTTTTTATATATATTTTATATTATATAATTTTTAATTTATTATCATTTAATTTTTATTATTTTTTAATTATTTATATTTGCTAATCATTATATTTATCATTTATATTATTTTTATTTATTTTAATTTTTATATTTATATAATTTATTTATTTCTAAAATTTTGTACTATGTATTATTTTTTTTTTTTTTTATATGTTACAAGTTTGGTTTATTTTGCTCAATTTATATATTACTTTGAGTTTAATTTATTATATTATTATATTATTAATTTCTTTAATTTTTTAATTTTTTTATTTTTATAATTTGTCTTTTATAAAGTTTTTATTTTGCATTTATATATTTTATACTTTGTTATTTATTTATTTTTTTTATATTTATTTATATTTATTTAATTTTATTAATTTGTGTTTTTATGAATAGTTAATTTAAGTTTATTATATTCTAAAATACATATCGTAGAAATACTATATTTGATCATAATGCTAGCATGTTTATTATAATCGTGTATTGGTAGTGTGTATTTATATATTATATATATATATATATAATATATATAATATTATATATATATACTATATATAATATTATAACGCTATATTATATATATACTGTATGTATATATATATTATACTATATATATATATAATATATATAGATATATTTATATATATATATATATATATTATGATATGTGTAGTATGTGTAGTGTTATAAAATATATTATATATTATAATATATATATATACTTGGTATATATATATTATTAATATATATATATATATATCTTATATATTATATATATTAATATATATATATATATATATATATTAGTAATATCTTAGTGGTGAATAGTGGAAGTTGTGAGTGCGCTAGGGTTTTATGAGGGTATGTTTTTGTAGAAACCCTGTTATTGCACATAAAAAATCCTACGAAATTTATTTATGAGAAAAAATTAAAAAGAAGGATTAAATTTTAAATCCTTTTAACTTTTTGCTTGAGGGCAACAATCTTTAAGACTGTCTTAGGTGTACATCTTATATTATATATATATATATATATCATAATCTATATATTAGTGTGTGTATGTGTGTTAGTATGTACTGTAAAATTGCTTACATCTTATAAGTTAGTGTTATTTATGTGATATATGTGTGTAGTTATAGTATGTTATATTATATTAATAATATATATAGTATATATATATATATATATATATATATATATATATATATATAATTCCATCCTTAGTCTATCATAAATATATGTATTTAACACCATGATGGATAACGCTATCTGTAAAAGATCATCCCTTGGTTATTTTATGTTTTATTGTGGTCGCTAAATGATTTGTTTTAATGTAGTGTCAAAATTTGGGAGTCTCTTATATATTGTTTTTCATTAATAATAAACTTATTAAATTTTTATTTTTTCACTGTAAGTTAAACAAGTATATCTTTTAATTTATCAAAAACCTGTTCATAAATTAAATTTCATTTTACAGTTTTTATAGTTCCAAAGAAAAGCATATTTTGCTTCCTTTTTTGAATATAGTATACTACTTATTTAAAAAAATACATATTTTCTTTTTCATGTAATTTAAAACAGTTAATTTAAATATTATACATTTCAAAATTATCTTACAGTTATGATGTATTATGCTATTATATACTCCAAATATTTTTAATTCTGTTCTTTACTACCATTTCGATATAATCGCTTCGACTCATAGATTACAAATTATTATCGTTTTTGCAGATTTATTTTCTCAGGATACAAATATTATTATTGCCTAATAAATAGGTCCTTAACTTAATCCTAACCTAACCTAAATCACTCGTTTAGGTTTTTGATACCGTTGCCTCATTATTACCTACCTACCTAACCTACCTAATATCATCTTTATAACGAGTTTTCGCGGAGGTCGGGCTGTACCAGGAAATTTTTTTGTGCTGATGTAGCTCTGACCCTATTGTTTTTTAGTGCCTGGTTGGCCATTTGGAATAGTCCCCTGCACCAACACTTGCATATTTTAATGCCAAATAGTGACATTATTCAAAGTTGCATTCCTTTAACATCTGAGAGTGAACTATCACTAAATATTATTTTTTTTAGTGCATCTTCCATTCATTGCTGAACAAGAAAGGGGTGTTAATTTCAGTGATAGAACTTTTTACTACTTATTATTATTTCATTATTATTATATATATTATTATTATTAATTATTATTATTATTCATTATTATTATTATTATTATTATTATTTTATATTGATTAGTAAAACATTTATTATTATTTAAATATTTAGTTAATAACTCAATAATAAATAAAATTAATCAATTATATTAATCCTACAGATTAATAATAATATATGAATACTAATAAGTGAATAATAAAATCAATAGACTTGATATAATAATGAATAACTCTTGCTCTCTCTAATTGTAATAGCTATAGTTATATAATATATAATCCAAGTAAAATAATAAATATTTAATAATAATAATTAATACAATAATAATAATAATACATCAGAATTAATATATATTTCTTTATGAATAACAAGTAAATCTCAATAGATCAAGGAAAACAATAATACAATAATATAAATGAACAGTATGAGGGTAATAATTACATGATATTCAATCATAAATTAATCCACTAATAATAATAATGGTATTGGTAATTAAATGATAATATATAATAAATAATATAGATAATAGCTCAATTTTTTACTTCAGAATTAATGACTATAATGAGAATCTTAGGAGGTATTATTGTATTAAATAATAAACGTTAACTCAAATAATTAACGTTAATTAAATATATGTAAACTCAATTTAAATCTCAATAAATATAATTAAATAAATAAATCATAAGATAATCACATAGAATATGGTACCTAGAATAAGTAATTAGGAATAATGAAGAGTAATAATTGGAATAAAGTTATGATGAGTAATAATATACAAACAAACAACAACAACAACACCTCGAACAAGCATAAACAACTAGACTCTTAACAACAACAGTCAGACTCATATATACTAAGCCTTAAACTAGGGAGACGACACGGGGACGGCCAGGACAACTCAATCGTACAAAAACGTCATATATACAACAACAATGCAACATAATAAGTTAATATATATAATAAATAATAATGATAATAAATAATAATATAACAATATAAATAAAAAAATGAACAAATAACACTCATTTACAATATAATGACAATAAGCCTAATTATTATTTTAGTACTGAAATTTAATTAATAATATATGAATTTATCGTTAAATTATGAAAAGTATAGTGAATCAATAATTATAATATAAAATAAATTTTATAAAACCAGAGCTATTTATATTCTCTCATATATATTATTTATTTCATTAATTAATTAATTGATTCTCTTAATCACCAAATTCAAATAATACTAATTTATAATAATAATCATGAATAAATAATACCAAATTGCTAAGTAGAGTTATTAATCCAATAAATAATTAATTTATATCAAATAAAATATTGAGATAAATATTTTCGAAACATTAGTTTTTGTTGTTGAATAACGACTGCCCTCTCTTTAGATTTAACTAAGCACACCATGCACACTTCATCTGGCTGTCTCCTTGGTAATACTCTTTCTCAAAAGAGCACCTCGTTTCCTCCACTATTTTTACTTTTGAGGAGTACTGATAAAATCTCTGTATCCTTCTCCCATCGGTGACTCATACTGAATCTACTTCCTATCCTTATCTTTCTCTTTCCTTTCCTCAATATCTTCTAATTATTTGGCATTCTTGAACTTATTTCTATTATAGCATACTCTTCTATAGCTTGGGCAGTTTCGTTTTTATTTTTTTATTATCAACTGTATAGCTGAACCCCTCTTCTCGGAGGTGATAGGTCCCTTGTTAGTAGGTCCATATCTACCGAAGCCTGATATTCTCAGACTCTACGACTTACCGTTAATCATCTCCTACTATATATTACCCTGTCTCCATATGTATTCTATATTTCTTCTTACTGAATCAATATTTTTAAATTTTTATATAGAGGTAGTAGTATATATAGCAGCTAGCTTATCCCACCTTACGGGGAGACGTATTATCATAGTAAAGTCGTCGTCCGCTCATAGAATAGTGAGTGAAAACTTCCGATGGTACTACATGAAAAGATCCCTCAGTAAAGGGAAAGGGACATCATGTATTCTCTATTTAAATCATATAAGTAAGTGCTTCACCACATCCAACCGTGCGGTGACACACCCTTTACGAAATTACTTTATTTTATATCTTTGTTACCCTTTTGTGATTATTGTGTTTTTTGTTTTGTTTTTTCAACCTGATCTCAAATCGTCACCGAGATTCTTCCAACTCTTAACTTTATGTATAACTAAGCCAATACCACTCAGAAAGAATAATTAAGGAAATTGACTAATGCTATAATAATAATAATAATAATGACAACAAAAGAGGAACTAATCACAACAACATAACTCACAGAAACAAAGAGGTTAACAGAGACAGCTTAACAGCGCAAGAGGATTTCGAGAGAAAATCGAAACATCAAAGGCACCGATAAATCCCAAGACTCCACGGCTCTGATCGTAGTATAGAGGTGCTCGGTCGTGTACATAGAACAGAACGTAGGGAACCACAACACAATATTCTCGCACTCATATTGTATCTCCCATACCCCATACCAAGATGCCGAGTTAATTCGCTTAGGTATCCATTTAAAAGAGTCATCAATGCCGCGTCTCGCTTCAGAAAGCAGTCAGCTGTGAAACGGGAGACGTTAAACGCGCAGATGCTAAAAAATATTACACTCCCGTTTATACAGTTACCTGCACGTCTGGTGTGTAGTTGCGCGACAGAACCACATGTTTCTTCCTTTCTATAGAAAAGATCTAATACATAGGATAATGCCATTACAATAGATACTCTGAAAAGTATTAACATAACGATTCAGGCGTTTTAAAGGTTTGACTTTATGTTATATATGCGCATATCAGTAGAGTGTAGTGATATCTCTAAGTATTTAACGATCGCTATATAGATGAGGAGTATACCTCCTCTAGATTCTCGTCCTGTTTCTTATAAACACATATATATCTATATCCGATATATGATTAGAAATGCGAGAAAGATTAGAGGCCAGAGGTCAAGCGGTCAGGACTCCAAGATACCGTGGTATTGGAACTATACCCTAGCGCAAGGGTCTGCTATTTGCGATAGGAAAGAAACATGAGATGGAAAACACAAGTTGATCTAAGAATAAATAAGCAAATAATAGAGGGAGAATGAAAGCTTTATGTGTCATACTATTATATTACGTAGAGCTTTAGATAATTGAAGATTATCCCTAATAATGATAGTATAATATATAATAGCAAGATAAACCAAGAGCTAGATGATATAAGATGGAATATATTAGTTAAATTAGACTAGTAATTATATAAGCTAAATGGTTAAAGTTATATATATAGTGAACGTTCACAGTAGAGACTGTTAATAAGGTTCACATTAAATTTTAAGCGGACTCAGTTCTTGTAAATTAGTAGTACTTCTCAACGTATTTTCCAGAATAAGTAGGAAGTAGTTATAAGTGTATGAGAGAGAATGGAGAGGAGAGGAAGAAGTGATTTAGTGTAGAGATTGGGATGGCACGCTTAGAGAGGATGAATCAGTGTTGTGTGAGAGGAGCAAAACAAGATGAGGATAAAACAATGAGTAACGAGCAGAGTGAGAATATACACCTTCTTTCTGTAGAGAGGACAGAGAAACAGTAATTGATTTAGAAAGTAGAGAATTAAAAGTGAGCGAGACCTTCATAAGTGAATTATAAAGAGAAAGTGTTAGTGAGAGTGGCGAAGCTAGTATTACTGCTAATCGTTTATAATAATGTGGAATTATAAATATAATATAATAAAATCTAAATATAATATAAATTAAATATTAAATAATAACTGAATATATTTAATAACTGAATTTTCTTCTATTCAAAAGTATTCAACAGAAATTAGATGAGGAAATAACAGAAAAATAAAAGTTTGAGTTCACATTTTACGAAAAATTCCAGTAATAAAGTGAGAGTGTGAGTAGTATGAGGAATAAGGATAAGCAGAAATTATTTTCTCACTTCCAAATAACTCAGGAGTTATAATGATGTATATTAACATTGTTATCAGTAAGAATAGATTTGTACACTCAATAAATTTCGGGTATAATTAATACGCATATATAGAGCTTTTAAAGGCACACATATCGATAAAGTTCCATTTAAGTATACAAGCACTCTCACGCTCCGCTGCGATATTGTGTTGGTGAGAAATGATTATTATGAAATATTTAATTCATCGTGGATAATTCCTAATACCACAAAGATCTCAACAAACTCATATATATAGCTATTGTTATATATTCTATATATGTTGTGTAGTGAGAAATAATGATTGGATGATACCACATAGTGCATATAAAGGAATCTCTTTAATGCTCATTTCATTATTTACTATTTGAAACTCAACTCCCATTAGCTAGGTATTGTATACCTAATGTGAATTGATAGGTACTTAATACATATATTCTAATCTATATAGAAATTATACATGCCGTGAGAAATAATCAGTATTATAAAATAAATAACCATAAATTAAATATTTTCCACTATTTCTCAATTATGGTAATTTAGCTGTACTTATATACTTGCATAAATGACTTCTAAGATGAATAAAACTAGAATATCTTAATACTATGAATTTAATTACTTGTATATACAATAACTTATTGTAAGTGAATATTTAAATAATCGTAATACATTATATATATAGATATTTTATGATAATTAATCACTTGTCACAGTTTAAAAATTTTAAAGCGATTTTATAAATTAAATTATTCATGTTAATAAATATATGAGCTTAATATCACAGATTTTTATATATGTATAAGCTAAGCTGACATATAGGCCATCTATAGGGATCGCCTACCTCGACTAAGAGTCAAATAAATCCTAGTTATAATATATATAATAATATATATATATTATAATATATATTATAGTCTTATTATGTAGTCAATGAATAAATCTCTGGTGTATTGATAGTATAATTATTGTATACTCAATATACAATATCGTCAATATGATACCAAGTGTATATAAGTGACCTTATAAAAAAGGTACCATCTAAGGCTGAATAAATAAATACAAATATGATTAAAGCCTGGTGAGTAGTGATTGATGTATATTATACACCTTATGCTACTTTCCACTTAGGATAGGAGGACACAACTATTTATTTGTGGTGTGCGGTAGAACAGCTTACTGACCTGTAATTCCCACATACTTATTACCTGATCATCCTCGGAGAGGTTTTGAGTGACTTATATTTCCGGACTCTGGATTGGGTTATGTGGGTTAGTAAGAATGACTAATGACCTAATGTATATATATATATATATTATATTATATATATATATAATATTAATATATAATATATATTATAATTTATATATATATATATATATATATATATATATATTAAATATATATATATACTACTAATATACATACAGATATAATATTAATAAGCTTTACATCTTTAATATAATATATATATATATATTATATTTAATATAATTAATTAATATATATATATATATTATATTATATAATATATATATATATACTATATATATTATTAATATATATATATATATATTATAATATTAATAAGCTATTACATCTATATAAGGATCTATATATAAATATAATAAATATATAAGAGCTTAATGTGCATCTTAAGTGATAAAGTGCGTTACTCCGCTATCGAGTGTGTGTATTATATGCTTAGATTTGTGATCTTTGAGAAAGAGTTCTTAATATGTAGCTACTAGAGAATAGACTCTCAGAGCTATGTGTTAGTGTGTAGAGTGAGTCATAGAAATATTGATCTAGGCGTATCATTTCAACCTTCCAGAGAATTAAGTGCGGGAAATTCTTGAAATGTTCAGAGTTAAGCGATAAGTAGCAACAAATAGAGCTAGTCATCGCTTGGACAGTATTTAATGGATAATTGTGAAAAAAGAAATGAAGATATAGAAGATTGTACTCATGCGCTAAGTTCTATAACCAATTGTCTTTTATAATATAGACAATTTGTAGCAAATAATATACTATTCATCATGGGAGCAGGCAATAAATGGAGTAATGATGGTGGTAGTCACTTCGTTACGTTAATGTTAGAACAAGTATAAATGCTATGATTTCAGAGATGGACAGATGTTAGCCTGTATCCAAGTGAGAGAACTGAATGATATGCTTACAATTATCCGCGGTGTCTTAATTCATTCACTTAATAAATAGATTCGAAGAATATCATAGAGACAATATAGAATACGCAGAGTATATATAATATAATGAGAATTTAGAATTACAACAAATAATATGAAAAATATAAGAGGTATATTAGAGAGAAAATAGAAAGAAAGAGAAAATGAGAATAAAAAAAGAAAGAGATAACGTAAAAAGAAAAATAAGAAAAAGAACATATAAAGAAAAAAATGAGAAAAAAAATAAAGATAAGAAATAACAAAAAAATAAAATAAAAAATAAAAATAAAATATATAGATTATAAATGAAGGAGAAGAAAGAAAAAGAAAGAAAAAAAATAAAAATAAAATAATAAAAATAAAAAAATAATATTATAATTAATATTTAATAGAGAGATAGATGAGAGAGGCATACTGAAACAAATGTAATTATTAATATATATTATAATAGATGTAGATCGAGATATGACTATTGAATAGCAACAATAAAGTGAATATAGAATATTCGTAAGAGAATCATACAACAAAATAACAATAACACTAGAGAGACTCAACATATTGTAATATCACATATAAAAACACCAACAACTAACAATTTTTAAAGAGACAGTAAAATTGGATAAGAGACAGTAGATAACCCAGAAGTAGGGTTATTGATTTCTGAAACTCTCAATCACCTTAAGTTACTGTTATATAAAAGTGAATATTATATATAATTAGAAAAGGAGGATTTGTATAAACATTACAACGAATAAATCGATCAACCCCAATCTTAATAATAATACATCGTTGAAAATCAGAATAATATTTATTGAATAAACAACTAGAGACCCCCCACCGGAGTCGGTTCAACCTCCCAGTATAGTATTGATGGCGTGAGTGGAGTCGAGTGAGATTAGGGGCTATTTTTTTGTGGTAAGTACTACCTGATCTCAACTCTCTTGCTTTGTATAAATATAATCATTTCAGGTTTCAAGATTGATTTTATAAAATCAATTTGCCTTTTAAGAGATCATTTATAATAATTAATATATTGTCAAATTATACTAATTAATATAATATATAATTTGAATTTATTTTTAAACTAATTTTAAATAAATTATTATTTAGACAATTATCTAAATTTTGAGTTTGTGAGTAAAGTGAAAGAAAAACACAGTATAATGAAATGTATTAAACTTCTTTTATTTAGTTTATTTTATTTTAATAAAATATTAATTAGTGATTAGAAATCTGAATATAGATAGTCATTAGAGAAGTAAACTTAACATAATGTATGATTACACTTATTAAATATAATATAGTGAATAGTACAATCCACCAAACAGGCTTGCCTATTCGATTTTATATACTTTTTTCTTGTATGATATATTTTTTTATTAACATATCAATAAAGCTAAAAAGACATTAAAAATGGAGTCAGAAAACGTTAAAAATAATTGTAATTATACATTAGTGAAAAATAAAGATATCGAATCAGATGAGAAACAAAAAGTGGGATTGAAAAAAGAATTAGGCCTCTTGGATGGCGTCGCAATTATCGTTGGAGTAATTGTAGGATCTGGTATCTTCATATCTCCTACAGGAGTGATTCAATATACTGGTAGTGTCGGCATGTCATTAACTATATGGGCCTTTACGGGTATAATGTCTACAATAGGTGCCTTATGCTATTCCGAATTAGGTATGTTGGTTTTCAATATAACTGGTGCTATTAACGATGTTTTAAATTTATGGGTTTTAATTACCATACTTTTTTTCTATAGGTACAATGATTCCAAAGAGTGGTGGCGATTATGCCTATATCTACGAGGCCTATGGAGGATTACCTGCCTTCCTCTTCTTGTGGGTAGCTTTAGTAATCATTATGCCTACAGGCAACACTGTGATAGCTCTTACATTCGCCAATTATATCCTACAACCCTTTTTTCCAGGCTGTGATCAACCACCAGATGTCGCTGTAAGGCTTATAGATCTATATATATATAATACTGTAAGACTATTAATTAAATCATATGTAAGACTGTCTTTTAACCGTTTTCTCTTATGACGTAAGGAAACTTATATACCGAAATAAAATTTATTATTATCAAGTTTTAATATAATTGGATCATGTCTTTTATCCCTGTCCATATCCATAGCGCTATCGATAATTTGACATATAAATGAACACATTTGACAAATAATCTCTCAAAATATAAATACTTAATATTATTAGTCAAAATAAAATCTGTATTGTTAAATAAAAGAGCTTTAATTAATAATTTATCAATAAATTCATTAATAATTAATAAGTATAAAAAGTTTAAATCTAGTACCTATAAATCAGTAACTTATAAAATAATCTTATTACTAACGTATAACATTTAACCTTATACTATAAAACCTTAACCAACCTATATATATATTATATTAGATATATATATTTGATTTCAACTTTCTTATTTATATTATTTCAATTATAAACTCATAATACAATTTAATATAAATATATATATATAATGGAAATTATCTTCATTAAGAAGTAAGATCTGTTTCATCATTAACTGACACTGCACGTTCTTAACATTTTGTTCTCAGATAATTACTATATATATATCATCAACTAATGAAATTAAAATCTTGAACTTCAGCTTATCAGTATGGGACATAGAGGATTATATATCCGGGACTATAGTGAGTACATATATATTATTTATAAATGTGTTTATAAAATTTATATTTATTTTAATACAAGCATACATACATTATTATACAACATGCTAAAACTTGTCAAAGTGACGGAAGGTGATAGAAATTAAAGAAATTAATTATAATAACTTATATTTCTAAATTTTATCTAAAAGTCAAATGTAATAAATTTAGTTTATATTTACATAATTATAGTAATAAATAATGCTATTTTATCAATTACTCACAATTTAATTGAATAAAATAGAATATGTATCATTTTTTTAGTTTTTCTTTAACATCGAATTTATTCTTCTTGTTTAATTTTTGTGTCTCATTGCCAAGTTACGTATTTTATTGTTACATTTACGTATATATTTAAGTCAAATATATATCCATATATACATATATAACACTCAACTAAATAACACACACACACACGCATAATATATATATATTATATATTAATATAATATATTATATATTATATATACATTAATATTACTATTAATATGATATATATATATATATATTAATTTGATGAAGGGGAAATTTCTTGTGTTATTAATTAATGTTATTGTTATCGTTATTATGTGTGTAGTGTATGTAGTGAGTTGTTAGTTATAGATAGAAGGAGTGAGCAGAAGACGAGAAGAGAAGTTATAGAATAGATACTGAGAGATGAGATATATATATAGATAGAGGAGAGAGAGAGTATTATTATATTCAGAAATGTTGTGAATGTGTATGTGAGTAGAGTGATTTATAAGTGCTCTAGAGATGTTGAGACTGCATGTTATAAGTTGTGTGGTAGTGAAACAAATATAAGTGGGCAATATATCTTGACATAAACATGTTCATGTCAATACGGAGGTAGAGATTCCAGTCCATTATTATTAATAGATATTATAATATTATTATAATAATTTCATTATTATAAATAAATAATAGTATCCATAATAATATTAATAATAAATTACTTTTTATCGACATAAAACTATTTTTAAGCTCTTGGGATTCATGCTATTACTGTTTATAAACCTAAATTCCTACATGTCTGTCAATTTCCTATCTATCCGACTTACAATATGTAAATGTACTTATATGAGGTCGGTCAAAATGAATAGTTAACGAGTGATAAATTTTATATTGATTTGCTGAGTAAAAGAAGCAAAAAAAAGAAATTATTATACGTAAGATGTATCTCTTATATTATTTTTTCTTTATATTAAAATTCTATGCAAGAGAACAAGATTAAGTTTATAATTTTTTCTTTTCCTATTAAAATGCCAACCTTTTTATTCTTTTTATTTAGATTATTTAAAATTTTTCTTTGAATTTTTTGAGTGAATTATATGTTTAATTTATTTACCTACGAAGAATGCATCTTTAATGCCAAAATAAAGAAGAAAAAAAAAAGATCAAAACATGTAATTATGAGAATTTAGAAGTCAGGCTTAATATGTAGATAAATGATCACGTTTTGGGACGCTATAAAAAATTGAAGGGAGAGATTCTAGCGTACAGCAAAATAATACAATGGAAAAGAAAGCAATACTATATTAAATACAGTTTCAAAATAGATATATACAATCTAATTGAAGATTAGGGATGCACGGTAACCCTAAATGTAATTAACAATTAAATATGCTTACAAAAAGGTGAATTTGTTCGATTGGGCCGTAGGCAAGAAGATTGGAAAGAAGATAAAATTTTAAAATTTATTGCTGGCCAAAAAAAGGATTACCAACAAAAAAAGAAAAAGGTATAATTTACAATATCATGTAAGGCGTTTTTTAATTTATGCATTTGAGTGTAATTGATGAAGAAAAGAATTCTAAAATATTAAAGATAAATATACAGAGCAATGCTTTCACACAAATACACACACACACACAGATACACACACATCAATGTGCTTTTTGTGTGCGGGAAGTTCGAGCAATGTACTGTTTGTGTGTGTGCGGGAAGTTAGAGGGATACTGGAACCAATATATATAGAAACTATTCTCTGTGTTTCAGACAAAATTAGACACAATATACCAGAAAATAAACACGACAAATAACCAACCACAATTTAACTAACAGACCATGCAAATAGACAGCAATAGCAACAACAACGACATCAACAACAACAACAACAACAACAACAACAACAACAGCAGCAGCAGCAGCAGCAACAACAACAACAACAACAACAACAACAACAACAACAACAACCATTCAACAAAGACATTCGATAAATGGCAAGGTTTTCCGCGATAATTTTCGTGCATCTCCGCGAACTCTCAAATTGAGCCGAACGGAATGATAGAAATTCCGTGAGGAAAATCCGTGACTCTTTGATGAATGTGTGTGTATGCGTGTGTGTGTGTGTGTGTGTTTGTGTGTGTGTATCTCTGTGTATATATGTTTGTATGATAGCGGGAGTGGGTATGAGCAAATTTATTGACGTGTATTTGATGATGTGTATGTGTACCTGAAGTGTGTGTGTGTGTGTGTGTGTGTGTGTGTGTGTGTGTGTGTGTGTGCGCATACACTCCGATTTGATTTCTTTTCTGCGGTTTTCCATCAGCTTTTTTTTTCTCACGACTTCTCGCGTCTTCAAGCTGCCGTCCATTAAATTTAACACAGAGAAGAAATGGAATAAAAGAAACACGGGCATCCCGTAATTTCCTAGATTTACTTAGACATCTACACAAATACCAAATACCCTTAATATATTATATATATATATTTATATATTATATATATATATATAATATATATATATATATATGAAAAGTCGTAAATGATATTCTAAATATAACCTATTAAAAATATCTAGAAACTAGTTATAGATATATATAGTATAGTTATAGTTATTTATAGTTATATATAATCATAGATATATATATATATATATAAATATAAATATATATATATATATAATTAATATAATATTAATATATGTATATAATATATACTATATATTATATATTAATAAGTATTATAATAGTATATATATAATAATAATATAGATATATATAGTATATAGTATATATAATATAATATTATAATATATATATATATATAATTTATTATATATATATATATATATATTATGCAAAAAAAACTGTAACTATGTATATATTGTATTGTGTGAGGGTGTGTATAATATGTGTGGTGCGCGAGTGTGTGTGTGTGTAGTCGTGGTGTTACCAAAAGCCTGTGTTTATATCTATGATAACAGAAGAGCTGTCTTGAAGCGACCCAAATTAAAATCCCGCCCAAAGTCACGTATAAAACGAACACGAAATAGATGCGCAAAATTATTTTAATTTCGAAAGAGAAAAAAGGAATTAGTAAAAACAATCAACTATAATTATAAATCTTGTTTGCTTAATTTTCAAACTTATTTAAACTCTCTCTCTCTCTCTCTTCTCTCATCTCTCTGCTCTCTCCTCTCTCTCTCTCCCTCTATAATATATAATATATTAATATATTATATTATATCTAATATTAAATATATATATAATTATTATATTATATATATATAATATATATATATATATAATATATATTATATAAATATATATATTATATATATGTATAATATAAATATATATATATATATAATATATAATATATATTATATAGTTAAAATATAATATATTATATATATATAATTATATATATATATAGTATATTATATATATATATATATATATATAGATAAATATATATATATATATTATAATATATATATAATATAATATACGTAATATTATATTATATAGATCTATATATATAATATAATATTGATAATATAATAATATATAATATATATATTAAAGTATATATATATATATATAATAATATATTAATATATATAATATATATATAATAACTAATATGATATATTATATAATAAAAGTATAATATATAATATATGATAATATATTAAAATATATATATATTATATATTATATATATTAGTATATATATATATATAGTATAATATATTAGATATATATTATATATATATATATAATAGATATTATATAATTATATATTAATTATAATTATATATATATATATAGATTTTATATATATATAAAAATATATATAAATTATATATATATATAGATATACTATATATATATATATAAACTAATATATTATATATATTATATATATATTATTATTATATATAATATAGAATATATATATATATAATATATAATATATTATATATATTATATTCTTGGTTTCAACGGCAACGCGATGATATAAGTATAGTGCCAGGGCCTCAAGTACCTTGTTCGGGATCCTAAGGTAGAAATTACCAGGAGAAGATTGATTCCTCGATTGAGATGTGAATTATTATATATATTATATATATATATTATATAATAGATAGAGTATATATATATATATATATATATATATATATTATATAAAATAATTATATATATATATATATATATACTATAGTATATATGATATATATATGATATATATATATATGTTTCCGTGATTCATTTAATAACGCTTATTCGAATGAAAAATTACATGCCACTCTGAAGTTTGTCAGGCTCATCCCTTGAAAATGCGGCTTGGATGTGACTTATAACTTAACCATGTATTTATCCAGGAAAAATTTAAATTGTTGGTAAAATAATAACGATAATAGCAATAAGATATTAACTGACAATACTGTAGTAGCTTTTGTGCAGTCAAAAAAGTTCATTTTCTGCTGATGACATTTGATCGTCATAAATTTACTTGTTTGCATCTTCCTTAAAATAAGGAAATTACAATTGCATTGAAGTAGCAGATCAGAGGAACCCGAAAGAAAAGACTTAAGCCGAAAAACAAATTAGATAATATACTAAGAATAAACGCGTTTCTGTCTTAAGCTGAAACTGAAAAGGGTGGTTGTTAAAATAAACACTATTTCAAATTGATAACTATAGCGTTACTAAGGTAGGAAGTAATATAAAATTTAAATATAATGCTGTAGTGAAAAAATAAATATGAATATATGTAATATGAAGTGAGGGAAAACACAGTTTGATTGACTGTGATGGTTGTTATAAGAAGCCATCAGTAAACCTATGAAGTATCTTAATTATAAAGTAAGTAGTATGGAAAGAAAAGTTACAACTTTATGAATTTCGACAAATTGTCGCGGGCCTTGATGAAGAAAGAGAAAAATTTAAGATGAACTATTAAACAGTTGTTTAAAAGAGAAGAAAAGTTAGAATGGCACGCGAAGAAATCTGAAAAAAGCTAAGGATAGCACTGATAATCAAATCTTACTGTATTCATTGAGAATTGATTGCAAGAAAATGGTGTGTGGCTATACTACCAAAAAAACATGAATTTAATTAACAGGAAAAGCGAATAAAGAAAAAAAAAAAGAAACCAATAATAATGAAAAGGGAAAAGTATGCAAAGACTGAATAGGGTAAACGGGAATAGTATTTAGAGGAAAATATTGTCGCAGACCTTGAAAGTCTACTACAACGATAGAAAAACAACATTAAAGGCGACAAACGGGAAACTGATATCAATATTAATATGAAACCGGGAAATAGTATGCGAGGGTTAAAACTGAATATGCTTGGAGAATCCTGCCTGTCACCCAAAGATATCAGTCGGGCAAATATGGGTTTTGAGTCTAGACTCTAGAGAAATTAAACGGAGCAAATTTATTTTCACTTATTCACTACCAGTTAACCCAAAATACAAAGGGATTTCTCATCCTGAAATAAACATATTCAATAACTCATTTACTAAATAACGAAAATTAATTCAAAGCGGTAGTATTGACAACCAAGAATAAGAAAATCAAATAACGAACAATCCCAAAAGCAAAGAGGCAAGGAGAAGGGAAGATGACTTCATAGGTTACCAAGTCCAAGTAGATAAATCACTAATATATATAAAATAGTATATTTATATATTATAATATATATATAATAATATATATATAATATATATATAATTATATATATATATTATATAATATCATAAATAATATATATATACATAATATAATATATAAAATTATTATAATATTAAAATTATATATAATAGTATATTAAATATATATATATATATATATATATATATATATATATATACTATAATATATAATATATATAAATTACATATATATATAATATTATATATATATTATATTATATATAAAATATATAAATAATATAATATATAATATATATAAATAATATAAACTAAAATAATAAGAAAATGAAACAATAAAACACCCTTTTAGTGATCTATATTCGAAAAAGGATGACCATTCCTACAAGTGTTTTTACATATACCAAATGATGGAAAACCACTTAATATATAAAGTTAGAAACTATCTAAATACTTTATATATCAATTGTTTTATAATTATACATAATAATTATTAGATAAATATATATATAATACATAAATATAGTTATAATATATTGTAATTTGATATTACGATAACGTTAACAACAAAAGTGTTGTTGTTAGATTATATAATTGCGCTGATATGAACATCTATCAACTATAATTAAGCTGGTACTCCCAAAGGATTGCTGAATAAAATCCTATGAGCACTATACATATTTCATTATTATAAGTGGGAATTTTATGGACCTAAAATGGCAAGTCAATTAATCATTTCTACGAATAGACAAAGCAAAAATTTTTTCATTCGCTTCTTCCGAATAAGGCTAATAATCCGACCGTAGTAACACAAAGTCTACGCCTTAAAAATTCAGATTCTTAGGAGTTCTTTGAGGGAATTTGTTGGTAAAGAAGACCTTGGTGCTTTTTTTTTTTTTTCTTTGAGGTCCTGGTTGTTAAAGACGTTTAACGGGGTTTCCTTTTCCGTTTGCGCTGCTGATTTAAATGGCCAAGGGCGTGAGTATGGAAGGAATCTCACAAAGGCTTAAAACTTAAATTTTATAGTTAATAAATTGCCCATGTAAAGAAGCATAAAGTTTTTTAAAGATCATTTTCGATATGAGATATATGTAAAAAATATGATTAGTGATTGACATTATTCTTCAATAAAATATATTAAATAATTTTTTTTATATATATTAATTAATATATATATAAATTAATATATATATTATATATATATATATATATATATATAATATATATATATTATAATATATACCTGTAATATATAATATATATTATATAATATATAAAATATAATATATATATATAATATTATATATATATATATAATAATATATATATAATATAATATATTAAATTACTATATATAATATATACTATATAAGTATATATTATATATAATAATAATTAATAAATCTATATAATATTATATATATATTAATATATATATATATATATATTATATATATAATATATATATATATTAATATATAAAATAGTTATATATAATATATACGTTATGCAAAATGGTAAGAAGAGTATGTTCGTGACTATGCAGTACAGATTCGAATCCATACTTGGGAACATTTTTATTGATTTTTAGCTAGAGTCATTTTCCGAAAGAATTGTGAAATTGACCAATCAATATTACGATATATAATATATATAATGGATATTATTAGTCTATATTTACTATACCTAATATATAGTATATTTGGCTAAATATATAATATATATGTAATATATATATATATATAGTATATAAATATATATATAATTATATATATAATAATTATATATATATAATAATATATATATAATATATAATATAATATAATATATAGTAATATATATTATATATATATATAATAATAGAAATAAATTTAATGTATTGCATGAAAAAATAACAAAAAAGTTTCTTTAATACAAATGTAAATTTTTGTAAAATGTATATATATCATATAGTTATTTGTGTGGTGTAGGTGTGTGTGTTATATATTTTATGACTTGCTTATCTGGTGGAGAAATAGAATATCATAATGCGTGTGATCTTTTGAAATAATAAAAAGAACAAAATTCGCCACACAGTTACATAAGAGAAATAATTACTATACATATTAAATTGATTTTTCGTATTCTTGAGAATAGGGTGAACTTTTTCATGCGGGGAAGAAGAAACGATAAAAACAACCGGTACTCTGATTATTGCATTCTCTCCGGTTGTGGAGTTTTGGAGTCGCACTTCTCTCACAGTGGGTTTTAGAGGGTTCAAGTGAGGTCGTAGGAAATATGGAAAGAATCGGGAAAGTTTTCCCAAGCAGCTTTTAATTTCGATGAATTCGGATTAGATTAACTGTGCTCATATTTTACTAAAAGTTCAATAATCACATACCCTTTAAAAAAGACCTCCCCTCTCTCTCCCTCTCTTCTCCTCTCTCTATCTCTCCTCTATATCGAAAATAATGAAAAAATTGATATGTTTATATATATAATATATATATTATATATATATATATATATATATATATATATAATATTTATTATATATATAATATAATAATATATATATTATATAAATATATATATATATATATATATATAATATATATATATATACTATAATATATATATATTGACGGAAACAAGTTTACACAAGAAAGAATGGTTCGTACAAAGTCCCAGACAGTCGAAACTATACATTGTACAGAGCAGTTCACCCATATCATATATATAATATAAATAATACTATTTTATATATATATTATAGTATATATATATATATATATATATATATATATTATATATAATATATATATATATAATATATATATAGTATATAAGTATATATAAAATATATATATATGTGGGTCTGTGTGTGCGATGGGTGCGATAGGTGTGTGTGTTTGTATAGGGGTGTGTGTGCGTGTTTCTGCATTTACAAAAACAAATTATATTCATCCTAGAGTTTTTGTTTCGGTCATTAAAAAAATCTAGAGACCAAACCTTCCTTATCGAAATCAAAACATAACGAGGTTGTATCACGAAAAGCACAATTGAAGAACAACAGGAATATGTTAGCTGAATAACAGAAGAAAGGAATTTGAAACTCTTGGAAAGCTTTTCAGCCCCTCTCTCCATTTTAAAATCTAATCTTATTGCTTGTAATGAAGATAATTTCTTTTCTCGATATTAAAACTTTAAAAGTTTTTAAATTCAATATATATTATATTTAATTAAAATAATAATTTTTTTAACAAATCTTTATATCAATATACTCTGCTGTCATTCTTTTCCTCTTTTTGAGTAGTGAATTTTATATATTTTTATCTATAACAATGAGCTAGTCGATTTGGCTCAGCTTCCCAACCTCTTTCCGTTGACCCCTGATCCTAACTACGATTGGACCCCCTGAGTATCAACTACGATGTGGAACCTATAACTTACCGATATGTGGACTCCATGGAGTCCTAACTTACGTAGTTAACCCCTGAATTCTAACTTTACGATGTAGGACCCTTGATCCTTAACTTACGTATGTGGACCCCGAGTCCTAACTTTACGTATGTTGACCCCCATATACTCATATTAATATTCTTATTAAATAGTTTTTAATAAAATTAAAAAAATAAATTCCCTTTGAACACTCAAAGCTTCCTCTGGACCCCTGGGCCAATATATGACTACGTTGGAAGCCTGATTAGGGTTAATTGTAGCTGTATTTATATGATTGATAATATGATGGTATAATAATGATCGTTAGGCTTACATTAATATATTATTATTATTTATATTATTATTATAGATTATTATATATTATTATTATTATTTTATTATTATATATTATTGAATAATTATTATTATATTATATTATATTATTAATTATGTATTATAATTTTTTAATAGGTTATATTATATATTATTGATATTATTAATTATTTATTATATATTATTATTATTATTATTAGTTATTATTTATTATATTTATTATTAATATTATTATTATTATATATTATTATAATTATCTAAGGACTCGAAAAAGGCACATAAGCAACAACAAATCATAAATTATCATTATAATATTATTATTATATATTATTATTATGATTATTATTATTATAATATTATTATTATTATATATATAATATTATATTATTTTATTTTATATATATATTATTATATTATATTATTATATTATTATTATTATTATTATTATTATTATTATTATTAAATAGGACCAAAAAGCAAAAAAAAATATTAATTATTATATTATTATTAGTATTATATTATTTTTATTATTTATAATATTATTATTATTATTTATTATATTATTATTATTAATTATTATTATATTATTATTATTTTAATTATTTATTATTATTATATTACAAAGCAAAAAATTAGTTAAAGACAGTAACGGTAGGCGGAATTCAGGTAACAGAAAAAGTATATAAATAGCCAATAAATTAATATCGTAAATACTTGAAACAAAACATAAAAAAAGTTAGTATAAGAAAGTACGGAATTATTGATTCTACATTGTTTTTAATTTTTTCGTATCAAATTTTCGGTACTCTTTTTATTAATTTACATACCCGATGCCTGGGTTACCAATTGTTTAAATAAAAAAACACGCGCGTGTAGGAGGACTCGCAAATTGAGTTCGCAGGACCACGCAATTCTTGGAAAAACAAAAGAATTGCAAGCCGCCCGCCCAAAATGCGTCTTCAATCCGAGATCAAATTCTTTCAACTAAACAATTTAAAAACTGTTTTCTGCGGACGAAAATAAAAAAGGGAAAAAATATGAGTTTGGCTTCTATGGGAAAAGTAATTATTATTTCTCTCTCCTCTCTCTCTCTCTCTCTCTCTCTCCTCTCTCTCTTCTCTTTTTTTTCTTTTTCTCCTCTCTCTTCTCTCTCTCTCTCTCTCTCTCTCTCTATCCTCTTCCCCAAAAAAAGCCTCAAACAAAATCTCTGCAAACTGAATTCAATTTATTTTATTTATATAATTCTCTTCGTATGTGTATCCTTTTTTTATATATATACGTCATAGTTTTAAAGCACTTTACACGTTTTTAGTTTCAATTGTGTAGGAATTTTCTTAATTTAACTATATTGAAAATCCGTCTGCAAATTAATTACCATTATATAAATTTTTAGAATAAAAAAAAATGACTCAATATGAAGTGAAAGAAGAAAATAATGAAATCTTTCCTTAAAGAGGGTTGAGAGAGAGAGAGGCAACTCTTTTAGTCCCAGAAATGATCGCAATCAATCAAGATCACCACGAAAAACACCTCTTGTAAAGAGATATTTATCCTCATCGGATAAGCCAACGACTTCTAACCCTAGTTAATTAGAGGATAAGGTATAGGATCAGATTGAGAATTGAGGAGAGAAGAGAAAGAGAGAAGGAGAGGAGAGAAGAAGAGAGAGAAGGAGAAGAAGGAGAGAGGAAGAGAGGAGAGAGAAGAGAGAGAGAGAGAAGAGAGAGAGAGAGAGAGAGAGAAGAAAGAGAGAGAGAGAGAAAACTGCTATACAACGAAGTAATCAAATTAAACTCAGATGCAAATTTGATAGACCTTTATAAGTACGATAAAGCAATATAAATATTGTATGAATATATAATTTAAAACAAGAAAAATGAAAAATTGAATGAGCTAAAATTCTAAACTATGGAAAATTCAGGGATATTGAAAGAAAAATAGGTCTGTTAAAAGAGATATTAGAAAGATTGATAGACAGATAGGTTAGATCGGTAGATAAAAATAGATATATAAATAAAAAAATTATAGATATATATATATATATATTATATATATATATATATATATATATAATATATATAATATAAATATATATCCTATATATACATATATAGTATATATATATATATAATATATATATAATATATATATATAATATATATAATATATATATAATATAATATAGTATATAGATATATATATATATATAGATAATATATATTCTTATATATAGATACATATTACAGTATATATAATATTTATATATATAATAAATTAGTATATTATATATATATATATATATAATATAATATATAGATATAATATAGATAGATATTATAGATAGATAGATAGATAGATAGAAAGCATAGATAGATAGATATAAGATAGATAGATAATAAGATAGATAATGGATATATATATATATGTATATATATATATATAGTATATATAGAATATATAATATATATATATATATATATCATATATATAAATAATAAAATGATTATAGATATATCAGATTTAGATAGAAAGATAGATAGATAATGTTAGATAGATAGATATAGATAGATAGATAGATAGATCAGATAGATATATAGATAGATAGATAGATAGAGAATAGACTTAGATAGATAGATAGATAAATAAATTAGAAAGGGAAAATATATATGTGAAAAATTATATATATATTATAATTTTATATTACGATATTATATATATATTATATATATATATATATATAGTATATTATAATAATATATATATATTAATATATATATTTATATAATATATATATATATATAATATAATATATAAATATATATATATAATATATATATATATATATATAATAATATACATATATATATTATTTAATAAACTGATGGTGACGTTACACATTTATTCAACCACAACAACAATTATTAATTTATACATATAATTACAAAAGATTTTAATAAATTAACAAAATAGTATTAAACAAATGATTAAATGAATATTAATAAAAGTTATGATATAAATCAATAAATATAGACCATATAGAATGACGAAGGGAAATCGTCGTCAGACAGACAGGGAGATAACATACGGGAATAGATAAATGATAGAAAGATGGGTAATAGGTAAATAGGATGGAATGATACTTAGATAAATAATAATAGGCAGAGGATAAATAATAGAATGTTGATAAATTAAAATATAGGATTGTAGTTAGATAGATAAACCAAATAGATAGATAATTAAATAGATTGATGTCAGCAGATAAAAAAAATATTAAAATTAAGTAATATTAAATATAAGAAAAATATGTAAGAAAATTATTATAGAAGGTTTATAAAATAGTAATAGGTAGAAATGGTAAATAGATAGAGACAACAAATAGATTAATAAGTTAGAAAAGTAGTAAAAAATAATAATAGAGACAAAAAGTAGATTATAAATATAAAAATAGGTACATAAATAAATAGATAGAAATGTTGGTAGATAGGTGAATAAATAGAGACAAAAAAGATAGCAAAATAATAGAAATAGGTTAAAAATAAATAAATAGATATAAAAATTTTTTTATAGTAAATATAAAGACAAAAAGATAGAATAATAAAATAGAAAATAGGTAAATAAATAATAGATAGAAATATGTAGAAGGTAATAGAAATATAAAAAAGATACAGAGGTAGTAAACGGCCCATTGTCTCGAGCCTTCCTTGTAATTCTTGTTATTACCTTAAAAATAGGAGAGATTA